>CAUYUJ010001892.1:522500-621239 GCA_963575745.1 Prorocentrum cordatum | reverse complement strand
TGGGCACGGAAAAGATGGGTACAATGCCCAACACCAAATGTCGTCGCAAACCGACAGCGGCCGCTGTTGGGCGGGCGGCCTTCTGTCTCAAGTGGGCACAGGCCGCGGCGGCGCGGACAGCGAGCCCTGTTCGGCATGAGCAGGAACTGCTGCTGGGCATTGTACTCCAGATTTCGTAATAAAAGGGAAGGGGTCTGGACCCTCCAAGACAAGCCATTTCAGACCTCCCCCGTGGGAGAGCCCTGCAAAACATCCCCCCAGGCCCTCCAAGATAGCCTGGAAGAGACCCCCCCCGAAATGAGACCCCCCTCCCTTTCTTACGAAATCTAGAGTACCCTTTCGTTCCCTACCCATGTCGTTCGTGCCGACTTGATAAGCCCTGCCGAGGGAAAGTGCACACGTCCGAGCAGTACCGAGCAACTGCGAAAAGGAGGAGGATGAGGAGGAGGAGGAGGACGGGGAGGAGGAGGGGGGAGGAAGAAGGCGGAGGAGGACGAGGAGGAGGAGGAGGAAGATGAGGAGGAAGGAGGATGAGGAGAGGAGAAGTAGGAGGGAGGAGGAGAGGAGGAGGAGGAGGAGGAAGAGAAGGAGGATGAGAGGAGGAGGAGGAGGAGGAGGAGGAGGGGGAGGAGGCATTGTACCCACTCGTTCCCTACCCATTTTCGCTCGTGCCGACCTGAGAAGCCCTGCCGAGGGAGAGTGCACACGTCCGAGCAGTACCGAGCAACCGCGCCGACCCTGGCCGGGCCTCCTCCTGCCGGGGCCCGGGAGCGGCGCGGGCACCCTCTCGGCGGGCCATCACGAGGGGAGGAGGAAGGAGGAGGGAGGAGGAGGGAGGAGGAGGAGGAGGAGGAGGAGGAGGAGGAGGAGGAGGAGGAGGAGGAGGAGGAGGAGGAGGAGGAGGAGAGAGCCGGTCCCGGGCCCGAGGTTGGGCTGGCCTGGGCCGGCGCAGGCGTGCACGTCGCGTCCCCCCCGCGACTCCTGCGTGCGCCCGTGAACGACCTTCAGCTCGACCCTGCTGAACCAGAGCCACTCCTTAAGGGGGGGGCACAGACATCGAACAGAGGATCGGCTGCATAGTGCATCTACCCCCCCCCCCAAAGTTGGATGCTCGTCGGATCTGCAACATGTGCGTCGAACGTTCGTAGATCTACGACGAACGTTCGGCGTACTTTTCCGTAGACCCGACGGACAAATCAACTCCGGGACAAATCAATTATCCCCTGCTCGGAAAAAAAACACAAGCAGAACGTCCGCGTCCGGCAGATTCCTCCGCCAGCGCCAGACCTCCTCCCCACGCACCCCAGGACGGTACCTCCTGCGCAGCCCCGGGTGCGAGAAGCGCGCTGGTGAAGAGTGGGGAGGAGGCTCGACGCTGGCGGAATTCTACCCTACGAGGACGTCCGACGTCCATGCGTATGTGTTTTGTCTGGCGCCCAATTCCTCTGACGCGTTGTTGGCATTCTGCGCTTGGTAGTGGAAGCCTCCTGCCTGTCTGTTCTCTGCCCAAGAGCCCGTAATAGCTACGTCTTGGAAGTACATATCCGCACAGGATCCACCCAATCGGCGCGCATCCGCCTCCACGCGAAGCAGCGTGTTCTCAGCACCCACGCCACGAGGGATGCTTATCATCACGTGCCTGCCCGGCTTCAGCAGATCGAACCGCTGTCCGTGAATGTTTGTCAGATGGGGATCGCCCACGGCAGCCACGGCCCCGGCCGAGGTGGTCATGGCTCCAGCCGCGGCAGCCACGGGTGCCCCGGCGGCGGAAACCGCGGAGGGTGCGAAGCCGGCGGAGGTGGTGCCCTTCGGCATCGGAGTCGGTGCAGGAGTGGCCATCGTCGGGGAAGGAGTGGCCTTCGTCGGGGCAGGTGTCGGCTGCATCGTCGGGGCAGGGGTGGCCTTCGTCGGAGCAGGCGTCGGCGTCTGGGTCGGTGCAGGAGTGGCCTTCGTGGGTGCAGGCGTGGCCTTCGTCGGGGCGGGCGTCGGCTTCGGCGTCGGGGCGGGCGTCGGCTTCAGCGTCGGGGCGGGAGTGGCCTTCGTCGGGGCAGGCGTCGGCTTCAGCGTCGGGGCGGGAGTGGCCTTCGTCGGGGCAGGCGTCGGTGCAGGAGTCGGAGCGGGAGATGGGGCAGGAGTGGGAGAAGCCGTGGGCCCGCCACCGCGCTCAAATGCGGCCAGTGCGTGTCGGGCCCCGTGGTCTCCCTCGATGTGGCTCCCTCCGCCCCAGCCGCGTCGCGGCCGCCATGGCCCCCCCTTCTCTCACACACCATCGGCTCCCAGGAGATTGGGCCCCTGGTTGGCTCGCTGAATAGAGATCGACCAGCACCGAATCGTGCCAGAGGTCTCTGCATGTCCTCAGAGGTATCTAGAGATGTCCAGAGCTAGCCGATGCCCTCAGAATGGCCAAAACATGACACAGCAATGCAAACCAGCGTGGACCCCGCACAGACAGTTATTGCAGTGTGGACGCGCAGGCTATGCGTTCAACCTTGTGGTCTACACTGGCGCACGCTATGTGCTGAGAGCTATGTGGTGTAAGCTATGTGGTGTCATCTGCGTGGTGCGATCTGCGTGGTGCAAGCTATGTGGTGCAGACTGTGGGGTGCAAACTGTGTGGTGCAAGGGTGCGTGGCGCCGGCCATGTGGTGCAAACTGCGCGGAGCAAACCGTGCTGTGCAGTCCGCGCCGCGCAGCCTGCGCGGTGCGGGCCGTGCAGCGCAGACGGCGTGGTGCCAGCCATGTGCTGCGCACACGCTGCAGCGCACGCACGGATGGTGCAGTCTGCGTGCTGCATCGCTGCGCGGCGCCAGCACACGAGGCCCCGGCGCGGGGCGGCGCCCACACGAGGCGGGCACCGGGCGAAACCTCGGCACGCCTGCCCTGCTCAGCGCGGGGGCGCGCCCGCGCGGCGTGCACCAGGCGACACCTCGGCACGGCTGCCCTCCAGCGTGGGGGCGCCCACAGGGCGCCCCCACGGGCGGGCGCTGCGGTGGGCCCAGGAGTGCACGGTTTCCCCCGGGGCCGTAGGCGAGCCGAGGAGGGGGAGGAGGAGGAGGAGGAGGAGGAAGGAGGAGGAGGGAGAGGAGGAGGAGGAGGAGGAGAGGAGGAGGAGGAGGAGGAGGAGTCGAGGAGGAGGAGGAGGAGGTCGAGGAAGGTGAGGAGGAGAGGAGGAGGAGGAGGAGAAGAGGGAGGAGGAGGACGCGGAGGAGGAGGAGGCGGAGGAGGAGGAGGACGGGTCGCCTAAGCCCTTCGGGGGAACCCTCCACCCATGAGCAGAAGGCTGCGCAGCGAGGCTGCAAGGGCCCTGGACGCCCACTGGCGCTCGTCGAGCGGAGCGCGGCCGACGGGAGCGGCCAAGGACGGACCGAGGAGGCGAGGATGCAAGGGGCGTACCCTTGGGAAGGCTGCCCGTCCTGGACTCGCCCATCGCTCGGACGTCCATTTTTCCCGTGCACGGTTCGGCTTCGTGCGTGTTTTGTTTGATCGTTGGTCCAGGATGGTCCTCGATGGTTCTCGCCGAGAAAAATCGGCGGTGGACAAACCTCCCTTCAGTAGACCTCCCCTTCGTGAAAGCGGCCTGGGACCGAAACCGACGGACCTGGACCCGCAAGAATGACGGCCGCGGCGCCCCCTCGCGAACCGAAAACGGCCAATTCCTGAATCGACGTGTCAAGGTAGGAGGTCTGTCCACCCCCGAGAAAACTGCACGTTTCCATGTCGAGCAAACCTGCTTCAAAATTCGAATGATTAACTATTCCACTGCCATTAACTGAACTCTCTCAGCTAGAACTGATCCGCGTCGATACAAAAATCGATAACTGGTCACCCACAAGGGCAATAACGGGATGTATAGATAACTTCTCTTTCCTTCAAACGGCAGGCCTCGGCCTGCCCCCCCCCCCCGGTGCGGGGCACCCGCGAGGGCGCCCGCGAGGCGCCCACGGGGCGGGCACCGGGCGGAGCCCGGGAAGGAGCCCGCGGGGGGGCACCGGGCGAAGACCGGGGAATATCAAAGGCATTAGCTCGGGAGAGCAAAAGTACACAGTCGAGGCGTTGACCTATAAGGAATCCTAAGTAAGGAACGAGGCCCCTTTTTCCATAAGTTAGCCTTCGATGTCCCATCGAAGCTGAAGGAAAAAACCTTAGGCAAGGTGTGGAACAATGAAGGAGCACCGAGCCACACACACACACAAATAAATACACAAGGGAGAACAAAAGTAATTGAAGGGGCCCACAAACACACAAATAAATACACACACCAATAAACATATGCCCCATATTTTCCCATACGTTCTGGGTTTTTATCTTCCCCCCACACTTCCCGTACTTTCCCATCTTTTCTGGGACTTGACGATTAATTGTGTCTGTGTGTTTTTTTCCCTCCTGAGTAATGGCATCCCAAGTGCAAGCAGTGCTCGCGTGAGTAGCCTGGCGGAGGACCCAACCGTGTGCGGTTGTGAGTAACACAGTTGTGAGCATCGTCCCCGGTGGAGCTCCCTGTGGGGCCACCAAACGTGTGAGGGGTGTGCCAAAATGGGCGGGGGGGAAGCATGCGAACACGGCCACCGAGGCCTTCGGAGGGGCTCCCTATGGGACCACGAAACGTGTGAGGGGTGTGCCGAAATGCGCTAGGGGGACGAATGCGAGCACCGCCACTGAGCATTCGCCGGATCTCCCAGTGTGGCCACGAAACGTGTGAGGGGTGTACCAGAATGAGCTTGGGGGGACGCATGCGAACACCGACACTGGGGCCTTCGGTGGAGCTCTCCATGGGGCCACGTGACCTGCGAGGGGTGTTCCGAAATGGGCGTGGAGACGCATGTGGCCACGAAGCGTGTGAGGGGTGTACCGAAATGGCGCCTTCGGTGGAGCGCCCTATGGGGCCACGAAGCGTGTGAGGGGTGTGCCGACGTGGGTTTCGGGGGCGCACGTGGCCACTGGCCACTGCCGGGGGAGCTCCCGGTGGGGCCACTGGGCGTGTCAGGTGTGTGCTGCAATGGGTGGGGGGATGCGTGTGGCCACTGCCACACGCGCTCACTGACCTTGCAGTCCCCTCCAGACCGCACAGAAGCCCTTCCACCCGGAAGTTTCGGCAACGGACACGGGCGAGAATCGAAACATGTCCAGGTCCCACAGGGAGGGCCCGGCAATCTCGCACTGCCATGTGGTGCGCGACTATGCAAGGATCTCGCGGCGCCGACGCTGGTTACTGTTCTCATTGTAGTCGCAGCCCCCTTCCAGGCCCGAGGGTGGGGGTAGTGGCAAGGAGACTACAGCGATTCACAAAACAAATGCGGTGCCCACGCCACCCCCGCCATACGCCCGGAATCATGATCTCCAACTTCTGTGACTAAAGCCGGCGCAAGACAACACACACAGTGAAAGCGTGCAGTGAAGCACTCGGAATTAAACGCATGGCGTGCAAACCGCATGATACGAACCAACTGTTTTCGTGCTCGTTGTGGTTCGCGCTTTCAGCATCACACCTTCCAGGAAACCTCCCAACCGATCCCGTCCCATAGGCGAATCCAAAAAGCTGGAAACACACATGGCTGGATTCCCATGTACAACATCTGGAGGCGGCCTGTTGGACACGCATGCGGACGCCAGGCCTACACTTCAATACACGGGCCGAACGCTGAAAAGCATCTGGACGTGAATCCAACTTTCGCTCCGGCCAGCCGCGTCATGAGTATCCAGCTTCCTGGTAAGCTTGAGCTTACGCTCAAGCCATCAAGGGCAGCGCGAAGCTGAATGAGTGGTACTGGCGTGGCCCTCGAATAGCAAATCTTCAGTTGAGGGTGCATTAGTTTTGGCTGCCTGGAGCCCAGCTGTGCGCCACACAGCTCAGAGCGTTGCTTGCCACCAGCGCTCGATGCCACAGCCAGCCTTCCCAACCCCTGCCGAGACCCTCTTCGCAGCAACTTGCCATCCAGCAAGACTTCAAGTTGCCTGTTGTAGGCGCCGTTGGCTGTTGGGCCTCACCGTACGGCGCACTCGAGATGCAGGGCGCCCCCGGAGGGGCCCAAACCGGGCCCAAGACTCCCACGATGCAAGATGGCCTTCCGACGGCCCAGGACAAGTTCAAAGAACACCCCAACACAAGCAAAATCAGGCCCCAGTGCCGAAGACGACAGCGTCGAGATTCCCAAGTCGCAACTAGGAAACCCCTTCCTTGGCCCCGAGAACTCCCAAGACAGCCCCAGAACTAGCAAAACGCCTCCAAAATGCCCCCGAGCTGCTCAAAAGAAGCCCTATACAAAGCCGCAAGTCGGACCCCGAGGTGTACACAAGAGACCCCCAATAAGCAACGCAACAAACATGCATCGCTGCAGCCATGCCATGCTACGGCGTTGCTGCGAAACTTCCACGCGCGCTGTGTCGGATATGCGCGGCAGCACACCGGGATGCTGGAGTAATTAAAGTTGGCGCTGAGCACCAGTCCATTGTGAACGGCCGACCAGGCATTGGGGAGTCACCCCCGTAAGTTATGTGGCAACAGCCGCCGCTACCGCCGAAGCCGTTCCCCCAGAATGTAAGGAATTTCCGGTTATCGCCATCCACATTATTTTTCGGCCAATTCGCAGCAGAACCGCCAACATGCCCATGATAATAATCTGGCGTCCTCCATGTAAGAAAGTCGTTGCTCCACTGGTGATGCGAAGGGCTCGTCAACATATCGCAGTAACTAGCCCCCGTAATCGGCCGGAAGTAATCCGTCACCTGCCCAATTTTGATCCTTATGTACTCTGGGACTGGAGCCGTCGGAAGATTCTGGCAAATCTTACCCCAGTTGTTGGGGGTGAAGCCATCAGCGAATTCGTTGCAATTCTCCTGCCATATTATACCAGGCGTCGGAGACGGCGTAGGCACGACCCGCAGACTCACAGCGCCACAAACAGGACAATTGCCAATACCGAAGTAAGGAATCCCGATGTCGCTTGCAGCTGCCACGCACTCATCTCCAGCCCCGAGGAACGCATATCCAAGGGGACATTGGAAAGTAGCAAAGTCCGGTAAGACGTATGTGGGGAGTTTGCATACTGATAGGCTGCCAAACTCATTTCTCACATAGCACTGCACTCCATGCTCTGGGTTATGGGACACCGAGTGGTTGAGGGTGATTCCAGCTGCGTCGCACTCTGCCGCGGAAGAAATTTCCGAATATCCAGCAGGACATTTGACGCCTCCTAAAGCATATGCAGGCAATCTGCAGATGTGCTTGGCGTTGGGCCGGTTGCTCGCATGGTAGTAGTACCAGTTCTGCATTCCCAGGACAGCCCACTGTGCGCAGTCGCCGCCATAGTCGGTGGTTCCCATATAGCCTATGCTAAACCCCAGCGCACCTGCAGCCTCATCGCACGCCGACGTGTCAGAAATTACCTGACCTTGAGTGCCGCAAGAGGTCGCCGTGTAAAATGCGTCTAGAGTGATTGGGGTATGAAGCCGCCTAAGCTGGGAACCATGCATACGATGGTGAATGGCCAGCACCTGCGTCCCCAGCACTGATAATGCACACAGACATGTGCTGGTTATGAAGAACATGTGCGAGCTGATGTAGGTGAATGTAGTGTAGTGATGGATCTAGTGAAACCCTGACCCCTGAGCCAGGATGCGAACCTCTACGGATGTAAGTACATTTCAGAAGCCCTCTGGGCGTAGGTAGTTAAGGGGTGCTCGTAATCGATGCATGCATCGGGGAGCGTCCAAAGAGGGGGGCGTCAACGAGGGGAATTCGCAAATGATGGCCCGAGGCCCGTGCGCGGCCCAGAGGGGGCCACGAGACGCAGCGAAAGAAGAAGAAAGGGCCATGAGATCTCGGAGATATCTGGGCCCCGCCATGATAGCCCCCCCCCGTGTCAACACCCCCTTTTTGGCCTCCCCCGAATACACCTCCACCGCTCCTGAGGCCTGCCAGTGATCCGGCCCAAGGCGGCCCTGCCGCCAACATGTTGCACTTGTGTCTGAGAGGGGCGGCACTGGCGGGATCATATCCCACCAGCCCTGTAGGGCGTCGGCCGATCAATGAGCTACTCCTTCCAACCTCCCTCCTCCTCTTGGGGGGAGAGGTTCACCTCTCTCACCACACCCTCTCCCTGGGACTGGACAGGGCGTTCCGCGAGGGATTGGAACGTCCAAGATGACCCTAGATGGCACCAGGAAGGCCCCAGATAGCCCAAGATGTCTTCCAAGATCGCACAACATGACTCAATCTAGCTTCCAACATGCCTCCAAGAGGCGCCATGACCGTCCGAAGACAGCTCCAAGTGGCCACGGATCCTCCAGGAGATCCCCCAAGAGTCCCAAATCCATACAACACCTTAAGGCAGACATTGTAAGTCTCGTCCTCCCTGAAGGCCGCAAGATAGCTCCAAGATGGTCCAAGAGAGCCCTAAGAGGGGCCCAGGAGGGGCAAAGACGGCCCCGATAACACCCCAAAGCGTCGCAAAAACGCCCCAAGAGGGCTCCTAGAGCAAACTTCGACGTCCGAGGAGGGGAAGGAACTGGGACCCCCCCCTCTTTGATCAATGGCCTCCAAGATGGCCCCGAAGAGCGCTCCTTCGGCCCACGAGAGGGCCCCAAGGGAGCCCCCGGGGGGCCCCGAGAGGACCCATGGATAGCGCCACAGGCACCCAGGAGTGCCTCAAGATGGCCCAGGCAAGCTGCCGACAGGCTCCCTCTATCGAATACTCGACGACGACACGTACACTCGACTCCTGGATCTGCCCAGGCTGATCCTGCTCTTCGGTTCCACGGCTGCCCCCCCTTCTTTGTTCCACCGCGTGCTCCCACACGTCCCTGGTCAATGCAACTCGCCCGGGCACCTCTCCTAGACGAGCTGGTAGGCATGTGCAGGGCGTCGTGCATCTGTCCGCTGCGCGCCGGCGCACGACCCAGATGAGAAAAGCAACATGACAGCGGGCGCACGCACACTCAGAACACCATGCTGAGCACCCCGCCGCGACTTCCCGGTGTCTGTCTCCCGAGCCTCCTGTGTGTTGGGTCCTCGTTTTTGAATTCGAAGCGCCCCGCGTCTGACTCCCCTCCTGCTCTCCCTCACTCCTCCCTCAACGTTCGCATCCTCGCCTATAACCAGCCCGTCACCACAACCGTCATCATCAACATCATCAGCACCATCATCATCATAATCAACATCGCCATCATGAGCATTCACCACCATCAGCATTAGCATTATCAACAACATCATCACCATCACCATCACAACCAACATTGTCATCATGGCTACCAGCATGACCATCACAATCACAAGCATTATCGCCAACACCAGCATCATAATCACAACCCGCAGCATAAGCAGCAGAATCGATAACATGATGATGATGCTGATGATGATGATGATGATCATAATGATCATCAAACGCATCATCATTAGCATCGGCATCATCATGTTCGTCATCATCGCCAGCAGCAGCATCACCGACATCAGCATCAGCATCAGCATCATCATCATGCCCATCGTCAACAAAGTCATCAGCATCATCAAATTCATCACCAAGACCACCACCACCATCACCATCATAAACAACAACACCAACATCATGATAGGTTGGACCATCTTCACCGTCATCATCATCATCATCATCATCATCATCAGCATCATCATCGCTAACATCCATTCCAGCATTGTCATCCTCATCATCCTCCTCATCATCAGCATCATCAGCATCAGCATCAGCATCGCCACTATCATCAGCATCAGCTTCATCATCATCATCATCATCATCAGCATCAGCATCACCGTCAGCAGCATCATCATTATCGTCGTCATCGTGATTAACACCATCATCATCACCGTCATCATCATAATCATCAACATCAACAGCGTTAGCAGCATCATCAGCAGCAGCATCACCATCATCATCGACACCATGTCCATCGCCAGCCTCATCAACATGATCACCACCATCACCATCTCCATCTCCATCACATCACCGTCACCATGATCATCATCACCATCACCACCATAATAATGATCATCGTCAGCATCATCATCACCATATCACCATGATCATCATCACCAGCACCATCATCATCATCGTGATCATCCTCATCCTCATCCTCATCCTCAGCATCATCATCAGCATCATCACCATCATTAGCATCGTCGTCATCATCATCAGCATCATCAGCATCAGCATCAGCATAATCAGCATCATCAGCGTCAGCATCAGCATCAGCATCAGCATCAGCATCAGCTTCAGCAGCATCAGCATCAGCATCAGCATCAGCAGCAGCATCATCAGCATCAGCACAGCATCAGCATCAGCATCAGCATCAGCATCAGCATCATCATTAGCATCATCATGAGCATCAGCATCAGCATCAGCATCAGTATCAGCATCAGCATCAGCATCAGCATCATCATCAGCATCATCATCATCATCAACATCATCATCCACACGCTTTGTGGCCCCATAGGGAGCTCCACGGAATGCCTCAGTGGCTGCGTCCGCATGGTGACTGGCCCAATTACGGCGTAGCCCTCACGCGTTTCGCGGCCACACAGTGAGCTCCGCGAAGGCCTCAATGGCAGCGTCCGCATGGTGACTGGCCCCATTTCGGAGCACCTATCAGATGTTTCGTGGTTCCAAAGGGAGCTCCGCTGAAGGCCTCGCTGGCTGCGTCTGCATGGCGGCTCGCTCCGTTTCGGCGCACCCCTCACACGTTTCGTGGCCCTATAGGGAGCTCCGCCGAAGGCCTCAGTGGCAGCGTCCGCATGGTGACTGGCCCCATGTTGGCGCACCCCTCACACGTTCCGTGGCCCTATAGGGAGCTCCGCCGAAGGCCCCAATGGCTGCGTCGACATGCAAACTCGGGTTCATGTCGGCGCACCCCTCACACGGTCCGTGGACCTATAGGGCGCTCCACCAAAGGCCTCAGTGGCTGCGTCCGCATGGTGGCTCGCCGAATCTCGTCGCACCCCTTGGACTTTTCGTGGGCCCCATAGGGAGCTCCGCCGAAGGCCCCCATGGCTGCGTCCGTATGATTAGTCCTCCTCCTCCTCCTCCTCCTCCTCCTTCTACCTCCTCCTCCTCGTCCTCCTCCTCCTCCTCCTCCTCCTCCTCCTCCTCATCCTCCCTAATCGTTCCTCAACATACCCTTCTTCCTGCTTCCTCTGTTCTTGCCCTCGTGTTCCGCGCCGCAGGCATCGATAACTTCTGGTGTGTGTGTGTGCCGAGCCTGGTCCGGCGTTCTCCGGCGAAGTGGTCGTGCATCGAGAAGTCCTGTTGACAGTTCCCACGCTTGTAGATTTGGTTGGGCTCTTTGCCAGGGTAATCTACACAGGGGTGGTGCGAATGCCGGAATACTACGGCAGGTTCGTGTGGTGTCGACTCCGGCATTCGCTCCTGACACCGCGGGGATCGTTCAACCTTGAACGATCGGACCTGTCCGAAACGTCCAAACCGTTCCACCTCGAACGATTCTGGGTCGCCTGCGGCGTCCAAAGTTGAGCGCCGCTGGCGAGGTCGCCGCCAGTCGATACGCCACGAACCTGCCGTGCAGTCAACCCGTATGGTAAGGATGCGCGATAAGGATGCAAGGGCCTTGCCCGCCGATTTCGGAGCTTTTCGAGCGGGGCGCGGCCAGCGGGTCTGGCGCGGAGAAGGGGGGCGGGGGGGGCGAAGAGGTCCGAGGGTCATCTTACGCTTAAAATGGCTCCAAGCTGGCCCAAGATACCTCAGGGGGGCCTCCAAGATGGCGCAACATCGCCTCATTTGGACCAACATGGCATTCAATGTGCCTCCCGGGGGTGAGATATCACCAAGACGTCCGGAGGGGGCTTTGAACCCTCCCAAGGATCTCCCTCAGATAACGAAATCAATCAACTGCCTCAGGTCTTCAAGCACCCTGACCTGTCACCCGTTCACATATGATGGGCTGCTGGAAACTCGAAGTGTCCCCTAGATCGCCCGAGAGAGCCTCAAGAGGCCCAGAAGGGCCGCAGGGCAGCACTAAAGGGATCCAGTAGCAGCCCAAGAGCGCCCCATAAGGACATCCAGGCCAAGGGGCCGACAAGCGGCCCCGTAAGCACCCCACCTGTTGCATCGACGGCCTCCCAGATCGTTCCATCAGAGCCCCTGTGGCCCCGAAGAGGGCCCCAAGAGAGGCCCCAAATAGCCCCGAGAGGCGGAATTTCGATGTTTGGCGGCGAGACCCTGGGGGGGAAGTGAGAGAGGGGCGGCCGCGACCCTCAGTCCAAACATGATGACGTCTCCCTTCTGCTTCTGCAGTCTTCCGCCTGTGGACCCGCCGTCGCTGCGCTTCCGACTGGCTACCGCCGAAGGCGGGACGCGACGAGAACAATGCCATTTCTGGAGTTTCACGGGTGTTGCAGGGCTCTGGGCAGGAGTAGGAAGAGGAGGGCGAGGAGGAGGAGGAGGAGGAGAACGGGGAGGAGGAGGAGGAGGAGGAGGAGGAGGAGGAGGAGGAGGAGGAGGAGGAGGAGGAGGGGGAGGGGGAGACACGAGGTGGAGGAGGAGAAGGGGAGGGGAAGGGAAGGAGGAGGGAGAGAAGGAGGAGGAGGAGGCGTGAGGAGGGAGGAAACCAGGAGACAATCCAAAACCATGCGCACGATCTGCACGCTCGGGTCCCAAGCTGGAGGCGCGCACCCTACGCCCGACGCGATCGGTGGCTGGGACCCGAAGCGAGAACAGCGCACGCTGCCGTTCACAGTACCCGTGTTGGCTTCGCAAGCGAATGCGCAGGCCAGACTGGGGGCATTTGCACATCGAGCTGTGGCGGCCGCGGTCCAGGGGGGGATTGGGCGGGGGTCCCCCTGGCTTGCTCGAGATGTCAGTCTTGACTGATATTCCTACTTCGGGTCTTCGTGAGGAGTTTTCTCTTTCTCCTCCTCCTCCTCCTCCCCCCCCTCCTCCCCTGTCCAGTTTCCCACTCCCTCCTCTTCCACGTCCTTCTTCCTCAGATTGCTTCTTTCGTGCTCGTAATATTCCTCTTTACTCGGACAATTCCTTCCTCGCCCCCCCTCCACATCCCCATCTCTACTCCTCTAGTTTCAGCATCATCGCTCGACCTCTTGCCTCGTCCACTTCACCACCTCCCCCCCCCCGTCGTGTCGTATGGTCGGACGGAGCATTTACACCTTGGCGCCCATGCTGCTAGATACCGCGTGCTTCTGCCAGCAGCTAGCGAGTGCTGCACTAAGCTGACCGTCTCCCCGGCGAATCAGAGCGCAATCCAAAAAATCGTCGTGTCCCCACCCCGTCCCCCTCATCCACCACCTTCCCGGGGCAAGCCGCAGGCCCAACGCCGATGAGGCGTCACCACCCCCACCTCTCGACCCCTCATCGCCACTGGCAGCCCCTTGCGGCAAGAACACTGGAACCCACCCGGCCTGCTCTGCACCTGGACGCCCCTCCTTCCCCCGCACCCGCCCCCCGCTGGGCCGTCCGCCGCGCCGTCTCGCACGGCAAAGCTGTCCGCGACCGGCACCCAGTACTCTCCCCTGAGCATCTGGTTCTCGAAGACCAGCCTGGTTGCTCGTACTCCCTCGTGTGTTGCTGTTCTATCTCTCTCTCTCTCTGTCTCTCTCTCTCTCTCTCTCTGTTTGTTGTTTCTCTGTCTCTCTCTCTCCCTCTCTCTCCATTATCTGTTTTCTTCTCTCTCTCTCTCTCTCGTTCTCTCTCTCTCTCTCATTGTCTCTCTCCCCATAGGTCCCTCCAAAATCTCTGTGCTGAATTCTGGAAATATTCTCCAAGGGGCCCCAAGACCAGAGCTTCGGGTGTTCTCGCGTGCTCTTGGGGGCCACCGCGTGGTTGTTCAAGGAGCCGAGCGCGCTTTGTTGGGGGCATGCATGTCCAGCATGGCTTCAAATGGCTCCGAGGACCGTCCTGGAGCCCTCTTTGGCGCCTCGTGGGCCGTCGTGGAGGCCCTGGAGGGCGGCCCCAGAAGCCCAAATCGTCAAACATCTTTGCTCTTGGTACTGTTTTCGCACTGCCGTCTCTAAGATTTTACAGCGTCCAGAACGGCTAAAAAGTGGCGCCCACGATCATCCCAAAACGTTCCAAAAGCCACCCAGGCGGCCCCAATGGGGAGAACACGAACTTACATGTTGAACCCTCCGCCCCAAAATGCCCCCCAACAGGTCTTCAGAGGCGCCAGAATATATATATATATATATATATATATATACATACGTATCTATAAATATCAAAACCAGCCATATGCGCACGCTGAGGTTCTAACCGACTGCGCAGTATCTGTCTGTTGACCCTGCGCTAATCCACGGACCCCAGGGTACCCAGGGAGGGGGGTCCCCAGGCAAGGGCTTTGCCCTCGGCGCGTGGAGGTGCCTGGCCTTTTCTGGGGGATAGCCGATAGCTTCGGGCTCGGTGGACGGTCGTCGCGGCGCCGTGCGAGGATCGACGCGCGACGCGTCGGAGGGCTCCGAGTGCTCCCCAGACTGCGCACGTGGCGCGACTGCACGGGGGGCAAAGGAGGGCCCAGAGGCTCCAGGCTGCCGGGCCGTCGCCGCCGCCGCCGCCCCCGCGGGAGCCTCCTGCGCAGCCGTCGCCGCCGTCGCGATGATCGTCGCGGTGGTCGTCGTAGTGGCCGTGGTGGTGGTGGTGGTGGTGGTGGTGGTGGTGGTGGTGGTGGTGGTGGTGGTGGTGGTGGTGGCGGTGGTGGTGGTGGTGGTGGTGGTGGTGGTGGTGGTCGTCTGTGGACGTGATCGGACGATTGCACGTTCTGGGGCGTGCGCTGCTTTTCTGGGGCCTCCGGGGGCCTCTGGGGGCCTCCGGACTCTGGAGATCCGTGGGGCCTCCAAGGCCTCCAGGGGCCTCTTGGGGCTCTCCTGGAACTCCCAGATGCCCTCAAGAGAGCGCTAGAGGACAGCCTGGGAGGGCCCAGAGGGGCGCCAAGGGAGCTCCCAGAGCGGCCCCAGAGCCCCAAGAATGTTTACACTCACATGCTTAAGACAACGCCGTCCTTGACGAGCAAGCGGTTTGTGTTAATGTTGTTTTAAACTTGGAGCCCTCTTGGGGCCGTCTCGTAGCTCTCCTGGGGCGTCTTGGGCGCCTCTAGGGCCGTCTTGGGCCCTTCTTGAGCCGTCTTGGGACCCGCTTGGCTCGTCTGTGGGCCCTCCTGGGGGCCTCTTGGGCCGTCTTGAGGCGGTCTTGGGGACCTCTTGGGACGTCGTGGAGCGTCGGAAGCGTGAAAGTCGGGAACCCCCTAAACCCATTGCAAAACGAAAAGGAAATCAATGGCTGGGGCGATATATTCACACACACACATATATATATATATATGTATGTATGTATGTATGTATATATATATGTGTGTACGTATATATATATATATATATATACACATATCGCACGTATATACAAATATGTGTGTGTCGCAGTCCATTTATGTGTATCCATCTAGTTCATGTTCTTTGTTTCTCTCCCGCACACACACACACACACACATCGAAGATGCCACGCAGGCGATCTACCAGAGGGGTAGTCTGCAGCAGTTGGACCCCTTGCAAGGCTAAGTAAGTCTCGAACGGCATCAGTTGCCTGGGGAGGCAGCAGCGTGCGAGCACAGCCTGGGACCCCCTGAGCATACACCGTGGCATTCCTACGGGTCAGTCTCTTGCGCAAGGATGCCTCGGGCACTGCGCCTCCCGCCCTGTCCACCCCGAGTCCGCCCAGCTGCTGGGGCCTCGAGACCCTCGGCCTCAGCACGTCCCACAGAAGCCTCACGGCAAACATCTAAATCTCTTTGGCCCTGTCGCGCCGGGACGCACAGTGATTTTGAGACGGCCCAGCCTCGGCAGGATGGCAGAGGTTCGAAGCACCTGCCGAACGAGATTGTTTCAAGGGGCCCAAGGACACACAAATAAATACACACACATAAAATGATTCCCCATATGTTCCTACATTTTCTGGGTTTCTGTCTTCCCCCCCACTGCCCATATTTTCATATATGTCCTTGGGGATCGACGATTAATTGTGTCTGTGTGTTTTTTCCCCTCCTGATTGTTGGCTGTCGCAGCGTCAAGGTTTCCAGCGGAAGCTCCGACACGAGGCCAGATCGGCTGCACTTCTGCTCGGCGGCGTGGACGGGCAGCGCGTGCTCCGCGCAGCAGAAGACAGAGAAAGAGAAAGAGAGAGAGAGAGAGAGAAGCAGAGATCGAGTGAGAAGAATAATGAGAAAAATAAGAGAAGAGAAGAGAAGAGAAGAGAAGAGAAGAGAAGAGAAGAGAAGAGGAGAGGAGAGGAGAGGAGAGGAGAGGAGAGAAGATGAGAGAATATAATAGAAGAGAATATAAGATATTATACTATACGGTAACACAAGAGAAGGGAAGTGCAGAAAAGAGAAGAGAAGAGCAGAGAAGAGCAGAAGAAAAGCAGGGACGAGAGAGAGAGAGAGACAAAGAAAAAGAGAGAAAGAGAGAGAGAGAGAGAGACCGAAGCACAGAACGCGGAGCCGACACGTGCGCCCAACCTCCTGGCCCCAGCTGGGCCCGTGCGGAGGCTGCCGCGGTCGCGCAGAGCCCAAGGACCTCCCGCGCCGCGAGCCCCTGCGCACGCGGGCCCTTCACACCGCCGGGGGCCCGCCTGACGCACGAGGGGCAGCGCCGAGCCGGCGTGGGCGGCACGCCGAGCCGGCGGCGGCAGCACGTCGCCGACCGCTCGGCGAGATCTGCCCCCCCGAGGAGGGGCCCGCGCCTCCTCCCGGGCGGGGGGGGGGTGCCAGCGGGCCCCCGTCGGCGATGAGTGGGCGGAGGAGGAGGAGGAGGAGGAGGAGGAGGAGGAGGAGGAGGGGGAGGAGAAGGAGGGGGAGGAGGAGGAGGAGGAGGAGGAGGGGGGGGCGGGGGAGGAGGAGGCACGGAAGACGCGAAGGGGAGTGCACCGCACTAAAACTGAACAGAATTTGGATCAAAACTGAGGATTACTTTATGGAGCGGGCCGACTTGGCCTGCTTCTTTAAGCGAATCCTTTCACAGAGAGCCGACGTACGCTGCTCATACGGGGGGGCCACAAGGGAGCTCGAGTGTGAGGTCCTGACCACAGTCGGCGGCTCGGGCTCAGGAGGGACGGCGGACAGGCCGAGCCTGGCGAGAGGAACCGCACGATCAATGGCTGCCCGAACTCTGGGGTTCGGGCATTGGCCCTGCCTGAACTCGACCAAAATCTCCGACCCTTTACGTGACGGGGCCTCACACTGACGGCCGAGCTTTAAACCCCGCCCCTGTGACCACCCTCCGCATCGAATACAGAGAATCTGCTCCTTGGACGTTTGCCGACACGACAACGAACCACCAGCATTCGAGGGCGATCCAGCCATGGCGACAAGCTTGTGGCCAATGGGATCATGGAGCAGACCCCGCAGGAATGGCGGTAGCCCTCTACAACCATCCATGGCGACAGAAATGGCACTGCCCTCAACAACAGTAACGCACTTCCTGCACTGACGACCGAGATCATTCATTTTCCAATCATGCCACGACACGGAGGGGAAGGAGGAGGAAGAGGAGGAGGAGGAGGAGGGGGGGGGGGAGGAGGAGGAGGAGGAGGAGGAGGAGGAGGAGGAGGAGGAGGAGGAGGAGGAGGAGGAGGAGGAGGAGGAGGAGGAGAAGGAGGAGGAGGAGGAGGAGGAGGAGGAGGAGGAGGAGGAGGAGAGGAGGAGGAGGAGGAGGAGGAGGAGGGGAGAGGAGGAGGAGGTTAGAGGGTCGGCGACCTTCCCCCCCCCCCCCCAAAAAAAACACGGAGCCTGCTCGCCCAGGGCAGAGGAGCCCAGGGGCACACAGACGGGCAGACAGAAGCCCTGTAGGGTTCCCCACCTTTCCCCACATCTCCTCGGGGCCTTCGCCCTCCCCGCCCCCCCACCGCCCAGATCGTCCGACACTTGTCCCTGGGGGTCGACATTGCTTTAAGACGGGCCTGTCCCCCTTACAGGGGGATCTTCGAGGAACAATTCGAACTAGTCAAAGAACATTCAAACAGTCTCAACAGAAAAATCAAAACATCGTCCCCTGGCTATGTTTTGACAATTTTTGAAAATTCCTCCTGTAGAGGGACAGGCCCGACTTAACATGACTTGTGCCAGTTTTTCTTCCCCCTCCTGACAAACATTTGTCCCTGGAAACCTCGGCCCTCAATCCCTGGATGGTTTTCGCGTCACGTCTCTGGCTTCTGGCGGCCGTTCCAGACCATCTGGGCACCCCAAGAGCGCCCTCGTCGAGGTGCAGCCGCTGGAACGCATCCCGAGGCTGGAGAACCACCGAGAACCGACGAAGGCGTTCGAAAACCTCAAACCTCCAAATGTCGCCCCTCTGAACCGATTGCCCCCGTAACGGTGCCCCTGGTTCCACCCCTAATTTGATTTCCTCCTCTTGGAGGGCTTGGGGCCAGCACTGGCCGCCAGAGGCTCCGATAAGCTGTAAGAAGACACTCCAGCACAATCTAGTGCCGGAGCGTCCAGCATGAGGATCTGGGGGGAGGGCTCCCCGCAGCGCGGCTTCTCGAGGATTGCCAGAGCCCCTTGCACCCTTAGCTAAAAGATGCTGGGGGCACGTTCACGGGTGAGCGCGGCACCAAATTCCGACTGCACCCTGGCGGAACAGCTAATCGACATCCAAAAAACTACCGAATGTGACCGGCACAACACACTTTTGTCGCGGACCCGCGGACCCGGCGGGCGCGCAGGTCGGTCGAGCAGCCCATGACTTCAGGCAGGCGGATTGCACAGCAGCAGGTCCTCACTGGCCGCCAGCGGGAGGCCAAGCCGCCCGTACACAGCACCATCCTTCTCCGACAAAACAAAGGGGGGGAGCGAAAAATGTCTCGAGTCACCGAGGGCGGAGCCCTGTGGGGTTGGAAGCGGGAAGAAGAGGGAACGAGGGAGAACGTGAACGAAGACCAAGGATGAGGGAGGACGGTGACGAGGGAGGACGAGAGAACGGGCGCCGCCGTCAAGGAAGTATGACACGTCGGAGGCGTGCGCCACTGGCACCCGTGCAAGCCCAGCAGCGCCTGAGAGGCCGCACGAAAGGCGGGATGGCGTTTGGCTCATCCACGCCCCCGGTTCGCGGAATGGGGTGGGACCCCAAACCGCTCGATTGGAGCCACGGTGGAGGAGCCAGAACCCGCACCGCCGACAGGCACAGGCTATCGTGATCACGAAGGCGGCGAGCCGCCACCCCGTCCAGAGAGGAACTCGACCCGACGCGACGGACTGTATGAAATTGGAGTCCGCATGCATCGGGCCTGAGGTTGAACAGGCCTCTTCGAAAGGGTGGGCAAAGTGCTGCGCTGCGCGCCCTACTGCGGCCGCCTCTTGGAGTCTGAGGGTACCGACCACGCGACAGAGGGACGCACAGACCTGTCCTCCCCCTCTGCAGCGCGGGGGGGGAAGGTCCGGGGAGGAAAGCGCGGGTACTCCAAGCCCTAAAGATCAACAACCTGCACCGTAAACCCAGCGAGATTAGGGTGCAATCCTCTGACGAGATGGTTCCAGGCGTACCTGCGCCTGTGCTTGCTGTGACTACTCAGAGGAAGCGGGTCTGGGGGGCACTGACTGCGGAGCCCTCGGGCCTGACCTCCCGAACAAGGAAGCTCGCATTTCGTGCAGGCTACGATCATCGACCCGCCTGAACAATCACAAGCACAGATTATGCAACCAAGGCCTCGCAGGGCATCTGGGCTGAGACCGCGAAGCCCACTGGGGACCGTGCAACTGCTGTTCAGGGGGTAGCTCCTCGAGCCCCCCTCAGACAAACAACGCATTGCCAGACGTCTCGAACTGTATCCCACTGGTGCAACAGCAGAGGGAGACCCGAAGCCTGACCAGATGGCATGACCCACGGGGCGTCCTGGAGGTTCAGACGAGGCCAGGAAGGTAAAACGCGCGCCGCAAGCTTCGCGACCACCTTTGCAATAATGATCTTGCGATCGAAGGCCACACCCTCAGCAGCTGACAGACGAGGGTGCAGCTAACGGCCAGCGCTGACCAGCTTGTCTGCACAGCCACTGCCTGTCTCCTTCCCGCAATGCTTTGTCAAACTCCTGATGATCTCGCACCCGGGCAACGCCCACTACATGGCGCACGGCTCCGTTCCCAGCCTGCAGCAAACAAACGCCCGGGTGAACCCTCCTTGTGTGACGAGGTCAGGGCACAACTGGTTTCCAATGGTTCACCACCGACTGGCAATCGGATCAAATGGCGGCGGTCCCAGCGAGCACGTGCAAAACGGCAACCCAGATCCCGCACTCGGCACCTTGAGGCGGTCGGGGACAAGGGGCCGCGAGGGCCCCCGCACGGACGGGAAGGGGTCACCTCCAGGGGGAGCGATCGCACCTCCAACACGACACCTGGAAAGCGTCCCCAAAACGACCTTCAAGAGTGAAGCTGCCTACCACCAAAGGCCCTACTGCACCCCAACGCGACACACGCAAATACTTCCGCCCCCCGTCAGCGGTCTGGGCCAAGCGTCTACAGGGTGCCTGAAGATCCGTCGGGTGATCGGCAAACTTTGCTCCTTGGACTCCGTCTCCAGAGGCTTCTGGATCAAGTTACCTCGTTTGGGGCCCAGGTCCTCATCTCTCTCGCTCGGACGCGCCCAGCAAATCCAAATGCGGCGCAGCATGCAATCAATGCAGACGCCTCCAAGAGGACGCAGCATCGGGTCCAGCTGGTAGCCAGGGATGCTGGCCCTCTGCTCGGCCCATGAGGCACCCGTCGCAACCTTCCTAGCGCGGCCCCCTCCACGGGCGAGAAGCTCTTCGATGCGGGAGCTGCCTTCGCGCTGTGGACACAAACTCTACCCTGCATGCCCTCTTTGGCGGCCGCGCCCTCGAGTCCTCTGAGCACTGCCCGTCGAAGAAGAGTGCCGGGGAGCTCGGGGGAAGTGATGTAGGGAACCGAACTCTATACACCGACGCTTTTGCCAGCCCTGCACTAACATTTGCACATATGAAAGCGGATCCTGGTGTATATGGGATCCTGGTCGGTGCTTCCCCAGGAGACGGCGAAAACAATATACACCACACCACCCCGACGCCCTCCCTGACCCTCAGAAAATCCCGGGATTGAAAACCAGCCCGCCACTGGCAATGTACCTGCTTCAGTGTCCCGTGATGGTCCGCCCGGAAGCCGCGCGAAGGTCGTCGACCACCTCCTGGCGGCGCGCACAAGGGGGTGGAGGGAGGGGGGAGGGCTTCTTAGGAGGCTGCCTCTTAGAAGGCACCAGCCTCACATCTATAGACGAGGCCCGCGCCTTCTGAGAAGCAGGGGTGCTTCTGAGAAGCCCTCCCCCCTCCCCCCTCCCCCCTCTGTTGGACGCCCGAAATATCCGGGGTAACTCGGGTCCGGGGTAATTCGGGTTTGGGTTCCCGAAAAACGAACCCGAGTTAGCCCTGACCCGAGTTACCCCTGATGATTCGGGGCTCTGGACGCCCGAAATATCCGGGGTAACTCGGGTCTGGGATAACTCGGGTTCGGAATCCCGAAAAGCGAACCCGAGTTAGCCCTGACCCGAGTTACCCCTGATGGTCCGGGCTCTGACCCTCTGCGCGTGGCTGAACCTCGGCGAACGAAGAGACGCCGACCGGCCGCCCCCAGGGCAGCGGCCGCCCGGTGGCCACCGCAGGCCCCGCCGCCCCCCCCCCCCCCCCGCAAAAAAACACACACGCTCGCCGAGCCGACCCAGGCGCAGACCCCCGAGCACCTCGAAGAGCTCCGCCCAAGGAGGAGCCCGTCCAAACTGACGAGCGTCCATCCCTCTCTCTCTCTCTCTCTGTCTCTCTCTCTCTCTCTCTCTCCGACCCTCCCCCCCCCCCTCCCTCCCTCCCTCCCTCCCGCTCTCTCTCTCGATCTACCAGGACCTCCTTCTTCTCACTCCCACCCGCGCTGCAATGCGCACCTCGGAGGTCAGTCGTGCCGCGCGTCGGCCCCCCCGACCGCCACCCCAGAATCCCCCGTTCTCAGTTTGCAGCGGCAGCACTTCCGGCGCAGAGCGGATGGCTGGACCCACAGACACCACGCCAAGCAAGGGGACGCATGCTGGCAACTGGCTCGATCGCAGAAGCCGCTCCCCTAGGGACCTTCAGAGGCCCGAGATCGGACATCCCGAGCGCCGCGCATCCGCAATGAACCCTTGGGGATCGGCCCGCTGCTTCAGGCGCCTCGCCTTGCGAAAACATAAGAATTTGACAAACGTTGAACTTGCCAGACCGCTTCTTCTGACGCCTGGGAAGCCCAGCGCCGGCATCGGCCCGCCAATTCGCGGCGACGGTGAGATGCGGACCCGCGATCTGATCTGGGATCTGCTGGCCCAGGTCAATCCAAACTCGGGTCAGCCAGGCCTTGAAGGGTCGTGCTGAACCCTGCAGGATCTTGCAAGATCCCGCACCCAAGCCCAACCCTGGCTCTGCAGGGCCCCGCAAGATCCCGCGCTCTAACTGACCCCCGTTTGCATTGGCCCCGTCTCTTGAGCCCCGAGGAGGCGAGGTCCCCCAAACGATCCTAGAGAGCTCTCGCTGCTGCTTCTGGAACAGACCATGGGCCATGGCAATACTGCCCCGCGCGGCCCGAGCCCCCGCGTCGACCGCGATGACCTGGTGGAGCTTATCGACCGCAGCACCTAACTCGCGAATAACCAGATTTGGAGTCCCAGTAGCACGAAGGGCGACCGTCGATGTAGCCATATGGTTTCGCGACGACCGAGGAGCGAAACCCGACCGCAAGCAGCGATCGAGTAGATGCGAACGTGCGCGGCAGCGAAACTGCGGCCAACCACAACGCCTCGAACCACGAACCACGGGCCACTGATGAAACCAGCCACCGAGACGAACCCGGGGGAGGCGGCAAGCAGCGCGCGCGAGATGAGCCATCGCTGGGGGGAGCCCGAGCCGAAGAACACTGGGCCCTGGCCGATGTCGACGGACGCGTCAATAGTATTCGCGCGCCTCCCACGGCAGGCTCGCGGTGGCACCCTCTTCGGCCGCCACTGCTTCAGTTCGACGGGACTGGCGCTGGACGACGCCGAGGGCGCCGCGATGGCGGCCCAGGGGGGGGGGAGAACTGGCGCCTGCAGCTGAGCGCCCGTCCAAGCCCGCAAGAGCGCCGAAGGCGCCCCCCAAAGATCGATGCATGCTGCTTCGAACACCGATGAGGCCGCCATCCTCCTCGCACCTCGCAGAGCTGTGGGGGGCGCCCTCACCTCCCGAGGAGAGGGCCCAGACATTCCACGAGGCAGGCCAGGCCAGCAACCTCTTGGGGACTATCGTCGCGCAACGGAGCGTAGCGGCGGAGGTGACAACCGTCGACGGCCACCGCGCCGGCTTCCTCGCGCCGCCTGGAAATGCTCCGGATTGTGTCGGGCCGCAAGAGGGGAAGCGGAGCCACTGGGGATCTGCGGGCCTCCTCGCGCGGCTCCGCGGTGGCCTCCTGGTGCCCCGCGAGCCTCTCCCTCTCGCGCTGAGGGGCGGCCAGAGCAGTGAGCACGCCGGCTTCCAGACCACAGGCCCCCCCAACACCGAGCGAGCCCGCCCCGCCCGTCCGCGTCGGCCAAGAGGTCCAATCCCTCGGCGCCCTCGCCCTGCGCCTGCTGGACCACTCGGCAGCCAGCCCGAGCCGCGGAGCGCCCGCGGGGCCGGAGTGGCTCGGACTCCTCGCCGCCGATGGGAGCTGCCGGGCCCCGCGCCTCCCGCCCAGTCTGCGCTCGGCGCGGCGCGCCCGCGGGGCCCCCCGTGCGCCCAGCGGCGCGCGGCGAAGCCAGGAGCGAGGAATGCAGCAGGCGCGGACAGGCGGGGCCGGGAGTTGCAGCCGGGACCGACCGTCCCGGCAGGTTCTGGAGTCCTGCCACAAGAAGGGGTTCTCAGAACCCAGACATGTTCGAAGAGCAAAACCAAGGTTCTTAGAACGTAGGCCTCATACGCTGAAACAAGACAGTCCCAGCCAGAAATGCCCTGAGAACACTTCGTGGAAACCACAACCTGGCCATCGCTCGGACGTCCATTTCCTGTGTGTTTGTTCGGTTTCGCGCGTGGCTTTTTCGCCAAATGATCAAGGATGCTCCTCGATGGTCCTCGCCGAGAAAAAATGCACACGTCCGAGCGATGCCAAGCAACAGGTTCTCAGAACATTGCTTGGTAGGGCTGCAGGCCGGGACGACTCGCCACTGCCCGACAGGAGAGGCTCGGCGGCCGACGGACACCTGCCCGGGGCCGGCGGCGCGGACGCCCCGCCACCGCGCGCAGCGGAGAAGGCTCCGGGCAGCGGGCCTCGCCTAGAGCCGCGCTCGCCCGAGAACGCCAGACTGGCCATCGCTCGGACGTCCATTCCCTGGGTTTTTTTGTTTGTCGGTTTCGTGTGTGTGTGTGTGTGTGTGGTTTTTTTCCCCAAACGATCGAGGGTGCTCCTCGATGGCCCTCGCCGAAGGAAAAATGCGCACGTCCGCGGAGCGATGCCAAGCAGAGCGCCCGGGGGCCTGTGCCGCGGGCCCCGAGAGGCGGGGCAGGGCCTCCCCAAGAACCGAGCGACCCGTTCTCAGCGAGGTCGGCGCCCCGGCGGCGCGCCCCAGCGGCGCCCGGCTGCGGCCGCGGGGGCCCCTGGCCAGCGCCAGCCTCTCTTTCGCTCGGGAGGCTCGGGTCGAGGGCCAACAAAAAGCGCCTGCACGGGGGAAGGTGGCGGTGGACTGAACGCCGGCGCTTGCGGCTGAGCCAGGAAAAGAAAGCACGAAACGCGCAAGCCCTCTAAAATTTGTCTCTGAAGCTTGGCCCTCGCGCCCGCGGAACAGAGGCCCCCTGGGGCAAAATTGAAACCGCCCCCCGCGATGCCCCCGCACCTTCCGCAGGAAATAACTGATCGAAGACGGCCGCAAGCATGTCGAAGTTAGTTAACGACGAATGGTCGTTGCTAATCTGGTAGCACGAGAGCACGGTGGTCGAATATCCGCCTGGCGGGCGCGCCACTCCAGCAACTGCACTGCGAGGAGCCGCAATGCATCTCCTAGAGGCCCACGAAGTCCGACAACATCCCCGGCCAGGATGCTCGCGCCACTGGACGCGCCCGGATGCCCACAGGGGAAGCTGCTCCAGGGGGGCCAGGACAACGATGCCTCTGGGCGCCCGAAGAGAGTGGCCTACTGGAGCCCTGGACCCGCCTCGCCAGGGGGGATGAGGAGGACGAGGAGGAAGAGGAGGAGGAGGAGGAGGAGGAGGAGGAGGAGAGGAGGAGGAGGGAGGAGGAGGAGGAGGAGGAGGAGGAGGAGGAGGAGGAGGAGGGAGGAGGAGGAGGAGGAGGAGGAGGAGGAGGAGGAGGAGGAGGAGGAGGAGGAGGAGGAGGAGGAGGAGGAAGAGGAGGAGGAGGAGGAGGAGGAGGAGGAGAGGAGGAGGAGGAGGCTAGGAGCAGGAGGAGGAGGAGGAGGAGGAGGAGGAGGATAGGAGGAGGAGGAGGAAGGAGGAGGAGGAGGAGAAGGAGGAGGAGGAGGAGGAGGGAGGAGGAGGAGGAGGAGGAGGAGGAGGAGGAGGAGGAGGAGGAGGAGGAGGAGGAGGAGGAGGAGGAGGGGGAGGAGGAGGAGGAGGGGGGGGGGCCTGCGACGCAAGATTCTCGGCGCGCTGCGGAACGTCGACCGGAGAGGCGGCAGCGGAAGCCGCTCCGCGGAAGCCGCTCCGCCTCGGCCGCCGCCTGCGCTCGCCCCCGCAGGAGGTGCCCCATCGGAGCCCGATGCGCCTGGCCCTCCGCCTCTCGCTGGAGCCCGCTGGAGCCTGAGACGCGCCCTCGCTGCAGTCGGACGTGATTGGAGAGGACACGCGAGAGGACACGAGACCCTTCCCAGGGCCACACTGCCACGGGAATGCAGGAGGCACGGGTCGCGAGACACAGGGCACAAGGGTACCCTTGACCTGGCCGGGTCGACCTAGGAATCCGGGCCGGCTGTACCCGCTGGATGCCTGAGGCGCGCCCTCGCTACCGCCCGCCTCGCGGTGCTCGGCCCCCGCGCGACGCGCGCGGGCGGCGTTGGCATCGCGAGCCTCGCGAGCCTGCGCGACGAGCGGGCCCGACAAGTCCCTCGCGGCCGGCTGGCATGCCTCGGTGAGCGTCTCCTTCCTGCCCTCTGCCTCGATCCTGTCCCCAGCGGGCGTGTCGGACTCCTCGTCGATGCCGGCGAGGAGCTCACCCCGAGAGAGAGCAGTCAGCAGAGGTCGACCTTGCCATTGCAACGTCGCCAAGACGCGGGGCGGGGCCTTCTTCCGCGGCCGCCAGAGGCGGCGTCGGGCCCCGCGCGTGCGTTCTTTGCTGCAGCTCGCCGGAGACCTCCTTGTGCTCGGCGTCGGTGTCGTGCAAATCTTGCTACGGCTCACCAGCGAAGCGCTCCAGGGCCATCGCACCGTCACGCCAACGCGCCAACTTGCCAGACTCCCCGATGATTCTCTTGTTCGGTTCTACCAGCAGCACCATGAGCTGATTGAACTCGCTTGCGATTGGGCCTGACAACGTGGTTGAGCTGAACGTCAGACTTCTTAACCAAAGCATCGTGACTCTGATGAGCGTTGATGTCCCCAGCCTCCCTCGCCAAGCTGTCGATCTGCTTTGCCCCGTCGAGCGTGAGTTTGGTTGCGCACCCACTGGAAGTGGCCGTGTGTACTCCAGATTTCGTAATAAAAGGGAGGGGGTCTGGACCCTCCAAGACAAGCCATTTCAGACCTCCCCCGTGGGAGAACCCTCCAAAACATCGTCCCCAGACCCCCCCAGGCCCTCCAAGATAGCCTGGAAGAGACCCCCCCCGAAAGGAGACCCCCCTCCCTTTATTACGAAATCTGGAGTATCCTCCCTTGCCTCGTCCCTCGAGACCTCCCATCCCCTCCCTGCTTGCCCGCAGCCCCTCTCCACGAGCACCAGCGTGGGCGAGCCCCGGGCGAGCGGCGGCGGCACGAGGGGCATCGCTTGGATCCGGCGGGCCGAACGCACCGCGTGGAGGAGCACGCCATGGAACATGGGGAACAACAGCGCGATCAGATGGCACGATCTGCGGCAAAGTAGACCCGCAAAATTTGCATCGCCTCGCCTTCGACTCGTTCTTGCTGCAACTGCACCATGACGCACTGTGAATGGGCCTCCTGCCTTCTTCCTAGTCCGACTGGAATACCAGCCCACAAGGAATCCCAATCGTCGTTGTTGTAATATGTTCCTCCACCTTCATCCTCCGAAAAAGTATGTTGGCCGGGGGACATGCGCAGTACGAAACAAACTTGAAACCAATGGCTCTCAAATGCCTGCGCCGTGTCGAAAACCATGTCTGCACGGGCGAAAATGTTGGGTCCCAACGCGGCGTCAGCCAGAATGGCTACGGACGACTCGGATGAGGGATGAGGGATGAGAGATGAGGAGGAGGGGGGAGGGGAGGGCTAATGATAGGGGAGGGTTGGAGGTGGGAGGAGGTCTGGGGAAGGAGGACTCCCCTGCAGCGCGGCCTCTGGTTCTCCTGGAGGAGCAAGTCGAGGTCCTGGCGCACGTCATGCGCGTCCACGGCGACGCCGGACGGGGCCCTCCGACAACCCGCACGGGGGCGCCATGTGCTCAAGAGCCGGAGGGGGTGACGGGGAAGGAAGGGTGAGGGATGAGAGACGGAGGAGGGGAGGGTGGCAGGGAGGGAGGAAGGAGCGCGAGGGGATGATGGTGATGCGGGGGATGAGGGAGGGGAGAGGGCCGAGGAAGGGGATGAGGCATAGGCAAGGAGGCGTTCAGGGAGGAAGGGGAGGAGCAACAACAACAACAACAACAACAATCACTTTACCCGAACGCTCAGTGTTCTCACCAGTGCCAGGGTTTTCATGCGACGCCAGCCAATACCCCCACTTTGTGGGGGGGCAGTGCAAGCTCTACCAAATATCCACACGACTCTTCGCCACCACCCACACCCAGCTTCCCGCCCTATGACGTTCGGACACTTCACTTCGTGGCCTGCGGACGACCGTGGCTACTACACTGGCGTGGAGTACACACCCACAGAAGTTGTTAAGCCGCGCTAAGTCGTGCAGGTGTTTTTCGAGGACCTACGGTGCGATTCGTGTGATTTTATGATGCGCGGTGCTAAAATTCTTAAGAACCCAATGGTTTTTGGAGATTTCGGCGTGCGCGCGCGAAGAAAAAACGAATGTGTCCCGCATGGTATTATTTGACAGGGATGATGGCCCTGGCAGGTGCGCAACCGTTGTCGCAGAAGTTCGAAAAAGTTGCTCGCAAAAGCCCGTTTGACAGAAATGTTTAAAAAGTGTTGGGTTTCCTACGAATCCGCAAGAGCGCGCGGGATGAGATTTTGACATTTTTTTGTTGAAAAACCATTGGTTTTTTGATGTTTTTATGTTAAAATCGCTCCGAACACTAAGCTTTTGGAAGGATTTCGTCTTGCGCGCGCGAATGTCCACTTTACCTTATTTTTTGCAAGGGATTCTTGAAATTTGATTATATTAGAACAAGAAATGTCATTTTATAGTGTTTTTTGCAAGGGAAAACGGATTACAACAAAACAACCGGATCTTGATCACATCGTTTTACCTGAGGCTTCCTCACGAAAATGATGAAAATGTAGCTGCGGCCTAGGCGGCGCAGGGGGGCCGTGCACCAGGGGTCCCAACAATAATTATTCTTTAGAATTAATAATGTTCAACAACAACAACAACAGCAGCAGCAACAGCAACAACAACTACAACAGCACCAACAACAACAATCACTTTAAGACGACTGTTCGTTCTTATCCGCTCGAATGTCATTCAACGTGTATTTCCCAAACCCTCGATACCCGCCCTCTTCGTCTTCGATCGTGCCCCTTTTAGGGGTATATCTTTCTTCCCTGCAGGCCGGGCCCCCGCAAGCGGCGGGGCGGCCGCGGACCGTCGGCCTGGCCAGCGGCAGCGCTGATCGGCGGCAACCCGACCCCAAGAGGGACGGACAGGGGACCGACCGCGACGACGAGGACGACGACGACGAGCGAAAGCGAGAGCGAGAGCGCCAGCGGGGCCACGAAGGGGGCCACGAAGGGGGACAGCTGGGCCACGAAGGGCATGCGTATGAGATCACGAAGGGCGCGAACGAGCCAGGGCCACGAAGGGCAGATACTGCGGGGCCACAAAGGGCAACGACGGGGCCACTGAGGGTAGCAACGGGGCCGCGTAGGACAGCGAGGGGGGTCACGAAGGGCGACAGCGGGGCCACGAAGGATCTGCATATGGGGCCACGACGGGCGCGAACGAGCGGGGGCCACGAAGGGCATACGTATATTGGACTGTAGAGGGCAAGGACGGGGAAACTGAGGGCAGCAACGGGGCCACCAAGGGCAGCGAGGGGGCCACGAAAGGCGACGAAGCGCATGCATATGGAGCCACGACGGGCGCGAACGAGCGGAAGCCACGAAGGGCATACGTATATGGGGCCACGAAGGGCAGCGAGGGGGCCACGAAGGGCTGCAACGGGGCCACGAAGGGCAGCGAGGGGGTCACGAAGGGCGACAGCGGGGCCACGAAGGGCATGCATATGGGGCCACGAAGGGCTGCAATGGGGCCAAAAAGGGCAGCGAGGGGGCCACGAAGGGCTACAACGGGGCCAGGAAGGGCAGCGAGGGGGCCACGAAGGACTGCAACGGGGCCACGAAGGGCAGCGAGGGATCCACGAAGGGCTGCAACGGGGCCACGAAGGGCAACGAGGGGGCCACGAAGGGCTGCAACGGGGCCACGAAGGTCAGCGAAGGATCCACGAAAGGCTGCAACGGGTCCACGAAGGGCAGCGAGGGGGCCACGAAGGGCTGCAACGGGGCCTCGAAGGGCAGCGAGGGGGTCACGAAGAGCTGTAAGGGGTCCACAAAAAGCAGCGAGGGGGCCTCGAAGGGCTGCAACGGGGCCACAAAGGGCAACGAGAACCCGATTCCTGAGTAAGCCGTGAGGGAGTCCTGAGCGTGAGCGCGACTCCTGGGTGCCTGAGTGTCGGGAGCGCGGCGCTTGAGTAGATTGCAAGGAAATCCAACGCAAGAGAGCGATTCTTGAGTAAATTGCAATCATGTCTCCAGCGAGAGCGCGACCCCAGAGCACCGAGAAAGCGATTCCCGAATCAATTCTCTGGAAACCCCAAGCGAGAACGCGGTTCCTGAGTAAAACGCGCGGAAGTCTCGGGCGGGAGCGGGAGTCCTGGCTAAATTGTGTGGAAGTCTGAAGCGGGAGCCGTTCTTGTTGTTGTAATCCGGGGGCCAACAACACAGTTTGAGCCCCGTGACTTTCCCTGATGCAGAAAAAAGCAGGGTGCGAACCCCTTGGGAAGCACAACTGAAAACGCAATGGTCACCGGAGGGGGGGGTCAACAATACCGACTCTTCAGTAGTGACTTCAACAACGATCCGTTGAAGACTGTTCACCTGTATCTGCTTGTGGGCATGCAGCGGGTATAGCCATCGGTCGGAAGAAGTAGGTAGAAACATGAAGTAGGAAGGCGTTGGAAATAGATTGGGTTTCCGCACGCCTCCTGAAGAGGAAGGAAGAGGGATAACCACTCGACTCTTGAAGTAGGAAGGCGCTGGAAGTAGATTGGAATCTGGAAATCCAAAAATACCTACTTTCAACGACCGGTGGGTGTAGCCCAAGCCCTCGATAGCCGCCCTCTTCGGCTTCGACCGTGCCCCCATTGGGGGTATAGACCTGTTTTGCTTGCACCGTGCAGTTCGTGTAGCCGCTAATGACTACCTCCCAGACCACCCCAACCCAACCCGAAGACCCGAATTTCGGGTTGGGGGGGGTAAGGGTTCCACATGTGTTTTTTCGACGTTTCCCGACCCCCCCCCCACTGGAAATCGAGGGTAAATCTGAGCCTTCGGGTTGGGTTGGGGTGGTTTGGTGGGTGGTGAGCTAAGGAAGTGGAAAGGAAGACTGATGGAAGGAAGGGACAAGGCGGAGGGAGGAGGATGGAGCACGCGAGAGAGCAGCAGGAGGGGGGGATAGGAGCAGAAAACACGTGGTAGGAACAGACGGAGCCATCGGGCGGGTGGACCGTAACGGGCGGGTCGGGAAGGCGGGCCCAGGCGGCCAGGTCGAAGCGGGTTGCTGAAGCGTGCGTCCTGCCTGAATCGCGACGAAATCTCGAGCGATAGCACGATTCCCAAATACATTGGGATGAGAGTCCACAGCGAGAGCGTGATTCCTGAGTGTCGAGGGCGCGCTGTCTGAATAAATTGCGAGGAAATCCCACGCGAGAGCGCAATGTCTGCACCAATTGTGAGGAAGTCCCGCGTGAGAGCGCGATTTGGGAATACGTTGTGAGGAAGTATCAGGCGGGAGCCGTTGTCGTTATAACTCGCGGGCCAGGGGCCTAATTTGGTGACCCCTCGACTTCCCTCGTAAAGAACAAGGTGCGAGCCCTGGGAGAAGCGCTTCAATTTGAAACATACAATGTGCCCTGGAGGGGGGGATCAAGAACACGTATCCTTTAGAAAGGAGACTTCAACTACAACGACAACCCTAGTAACAACAACAACAACAACAGCATCAACAGCAACAGCAACAGCAACAACAACAACAACATCAACATCAACATCAACCACAACAACCAGAGCAGCAACAGCGGCAACAACAGCACTTCCAGCAAACTCAACAGCAGCAACAATAGCAGCAGTACCAATCACAACAGCAATACCAACAATAATACCAGCAGCAGCACCAGCAACAACCACTGCCACTGCCACCACCACAACAACCATAGCAACACCAACAACAATCATGTGACGGCTATGGCAACAGCAATGCGGAATACACTGTGAGGAAATACCGTGCGGGAGCAGCTGTTGCCGTGAACGGGGGGCGAGGGGCGCAGGTTGGTGGCACACCACTTCCCCATGTCAATAGCAGGGTGCGGGCCCCGGAAAAAAAAACACATCATTCATTCCAAAAATGCGACGGTTACCCGGGAGGGGGGTCGGCAATATCTCTTCTCGAGGACTGAGAACTCAACAACAACCATTTCAAGACGGGTCGCTCTTTTCTGCTCGCGTGCCAACCAACCCGTAGATCCCAATCCCTCAATACCCGCGCTCTTCGTCTTCGATCGTACCCCCTTGGGGTTATATCTGGCTTATCTGCAACATATGTTTCGTGCAGCCCCACAGGCAGGGGATGGGAGGACAGATCGAAGGAAGGGGCAAGGGGGAGGGAGGAGGAGCACGAGAGCGAAACATTAGCAGGAGGGGAGCTAGGAGCAGAAACGCGTGGCATAACCAGGCGGGCCCATCGGACGGGTAGACTCTAACGGGCGGGTCGGGAAGGCGGGCCCGGCAGCGAGAGCGTGATTCCTGAGTGTCGAGGGCACGGCGTCTGAATACGTTGCGAGGACATCCCACGCGAGAGCGCGATTTCTTCATACATTGTGAGGAAGTCCAGCGCGAGAGCGCGATTTGGGAATGAATTGTGAGGAAGTATCCGGCGGAAGCCGTTGTCGTTGGGAGTCCTGGGCGGGGGACGCAATTAGGTGACACCTCGCTTCCAATTGTAGACAACAGCGTGCGAACCCCGGGAGAGGCACCTGGATTGAAAAATACGATGGTTACCGGGGCAGACCAACAATAATTACTCATTCGGAATTAAATTCCAAAAATCATAATTTCAAGACGGGTCGCTCTTGTCTGTTCGCGTGCCAATCAACACGTATACCCAATTACTCGATACCCACCCTCGTCGTCGTCGATCGTACCCCCTTGGGGATACATCTTTATTAATCTGCAACGTGTACTTCGTGCAGCCCCGAAGCAAAGGGATAGGAGGGTGGATGGAAGAAAAAAAGAGAGGGGAGGGAGGAGGATGGAGCACGAGAGAAATAAGTAGGAGGGAGGCTAGGAGCAGAACGCACCTGGCAGAACCACCGGGCGGGTAGAACATGACGGGCGGGTGGGGAAGGCGGGCCCAAGCGACCAGGTCGAACAGGCGGGTTGCTGAAGCCTTCGTCTTGCATGGATCGTGGGGACGTCTCGCGCGACAGCGCGCTTCCCCAAGACATCGTGAAGAAATCCTCCGAGAGAGCGTGGTTCCCGAGTGTCGAGGGCGCGGCGTCTGAACAAATTGCAAGGAGGTCCCACGCGAGAGAGCGATTCCTGCATACATTGTAAAGAAATCTCGCGCGAGAGCGCGACTTTTCAATACATTCTGACGAAATATCAAACGGGAAACGTTGTTGTTGGTGTAACTCGGGGGCCACGGGCCCAATCTGAACCCCAAGACTTTCCCTTACAGAAAACCGGGTGCGAGCTCCAGGAGGGGCCCCTTAATCGAAAAATGCAAAATGGTCCCCAAAGGTGGGGTAGTCATGTAATACCTATTCGTTAGAAGTGAGACCCCAACAGCACCAACAACGATCAGTTCAAAACAACTCAACACGCATATCGAAAACCCTCAGTGGTTCTAGATCGTACCCCCTGGGGGGATATGTTCTTTACCTGCCGCGCGCGTTTGATGCAGCCCCTGAAACAGGGGAGGACAAGACAATGGAAGGCGGAGGGGAACGGATGGAACACAGGTTTGGCGGAAGGGGGACTTGGAGCAAAACGCGCGTGGCAGAAACAAACGGGCCCATCGGGCGGGTAGACCTTAACGAGCGCGCCGGGAAGGCGAACCCAGCGGCCAGGTCGAGAAGGCGCGCTGCTGAAACGTGAGCGTTGCATGAAACCCAATGGGAGCTCGAACGATAGCGCGACGCCCAAGTCAATCCTGGGACAAGCCAAATCGAGAGCGCGACTCCTACGCGCGAGCGCGATTGTGGCGTAAATTCTGGCGAAATCCCAAGCGAGAACGCGATTGTTGAATAAACCGTGACGAAGTATCAAGCGGGGGCCGTGGTCGTTGTTAGTCGGGGGCCATGGGCGCAGCATGGGCGACGCCGAAGCTCCTGACAACCACTCCGACGGTAGGACCCCGCATGCAAATCCTCTCGGCGAATCTGGACACGCCTCTCATCGTCGTCCTGATGATTGGCGGGGCGTCCTGACTGTCTGCTCTGCATCATTATCCTTCTCAGCCTGGCGCAGGCCCTTCTCCCACTCACTACGTTGCCCCCTCCTGGCTCAATTGTTTTGTCTACATGACGTACAGATGCAGCATGCTTCCTCCTTTGATGGGTCGAGCGAGTGATCCGCTAAAGACCCCTAAAGACGTCGCTCGGATTCCGCTGCGTCCCAATGGATACGATGGCCCGCTCGGATCCCAATGAGCATTTAGAGTCGGAGGAGGGATGGGCAAAGCGAGAGAAAGAGAGAGAGAGAGAGAGAGAACAAAAAAAAAAGAGAGAGGGAGGATTAGGAGGAGGAGGAGGTGAAGGAGGAGGAGGAGGAGGGGGAGGAAAAGGAGGAAGAGGAGGAGGGGGAGGAGGAGGCGTTGGAGGATCCCCCTCGTCGGAACTCGGAGAAGTCCAGGGACCTCCAATCATCTGGGGCCTTCCTTTCCTCTTTCCCTCTCTCCCCTGCCCGCCCCCTCCGCCTCCCCAGGGAGCTCCCCCTGTCGGAAAGTCCCCGACCTGACTTCCTCCAGTTTCGTGCCAGAACAACCCGGTCGGATTCCAGGTTGGAGGTTTGCAGGCGGCCCACTCGGATTCCAAAAGGGAATTGAGGAGGAGGAGGAGGAAGAGGGAAAGGAGGAGGAGGAAGAGGGAAAGGAGGAGGAGGAGGAGGAGAAGAAGAAAGAGGAGGAGAAGGTGGCGAAGGGAGAACGGAGGAGGGAGGGACGAGGGATACGTGGGGGCCACAGAAACATGTTGGGGAGGGGGGAGGAGGAAAGGCCACGACGTCCTGCAATGTGGTTTACAAGCAACACGTACAGCTCCGATGGAACCCCGACCCTATGCAAGGTAATGCTATGAATTGCGCCCGACGTGCTCCCTGCTTGCATCATCAGCGACTCCATCAGCTATCGCATTGACTGACCAACATATTGGAGGATCTACTGCTGCATTGGGAGGCCACCTACAAACGTGGACTGTGCTTTCCATCCCTCAGTCAGCACCCCTGCCATCTAAGCCACAAGAAACTTGACTGCAACTACATGCGATAGGCACTGAGGACGACGGTGAGGACGAGACGGGCCTTTTAACCAAGAGGCCTGAACCTAGGTGCGATCGGAGGAGAAAAGGCGGAGGGAAGGAGGAGGGAAGAGGCAGGAAAGTTGGAGTGGGGAGGAGGGTGAGGGTGCGAAGGAGAAATGAGAAGCGAGAAGGAAGGTGAGGAGAGTCACGTTCGCAATCCACACCTGGCCTGCGTTCCCCTCACGAGCCGTGGCAAGGTCTGCCGGCCATTGCCCCGACGCCTTGAGCCATGCTCCGCTGGAAAGGATGCCCGACGCTGTCGCTCGACAAGCTGACACGCGGGGATCCTGAGTTGGCCGAGCATTCGGCAGATTCTTGGCAGCCCCCTGAGCATTACAGGCACGTGTAGGGGCACGGCCTGCTCGACTGCGTGTTCAGAGAACGGAGGCAGACAAACTCACGACAAGCAGCCCCCGACAAGCGAAGCCGTTCAGCAAACCCACCCAAATAAGGAAGCGAACAGGACAAGGCTGTACAGTTGGCGCCCAGGGCGGTCTGGTAAACGCCGGGCTGTGGGGGGCGGGGGTGGCCTTCCTCCCTTGACTGCTGTCCAAGCCTCTACGCCCGCTCGGCCCATGCCCATCCACCTCTCTGCGCTCCCCTTGCTGCGGCCGCTGCCGCGCCCCCCCCCGCTCCCCGAGGACATGACCTCGCTGCCAGAGTCCGAGCCGAACGTGGGGTCGGCGGACTGCCACTCGGGTGCGTGCCGGTCCTGTCGCGAGGCGGCCGCAGCAGCGAGCAGGTGCACGCCTGGGCCGCAGCAGGCAGGACGCGCTCTCACCACCGGCACCAGCATCGCCCCCTACGTTACTCCAGATTTCGGAATAAAAGGGAGGGGGTCTCATTTCGGGGGGGGTCTCTTCCAGGCTATCTTGGAGGGCCTGGGGGGGTCTGGGGACGATGTTTTGGAGGGTTCTCCCACGGGGGGGGGGTCTGAAATGGCTTGTCTTGGAGGGTCCAGACCCCCTCCCTTTTATTACGAGATCTGGAGTAGCCTCCCGGCTTCTCTGCATCGCCCTTCCTCGCGAGAGATCGCTGCCACGAGAGGCGCTGTCGCGGATGCCGCCGCGCAACGTGTGCGGTTGCCGCGGCGGTGTGGGTGAAGGGCAGGCCGTCCAGAGACAGGGTCAGCATCGCGGCCTTCAGTCGGCCTGTGGATCCCGCGGTGCCCTGTCGAGCGACGGCCATGTATCCAGATCCATTGGAGGAGGAGGAGGAGGAGGAGGAGGAGGAGGAGGATGCAGTTGCGGCCTTGGGCGCCGAAGGCAATCCCACGGGGTGCGCGGTCTCCCGCAGGCGCTCCGCGCGGGGCATCCGCGCAGGGCGACGCTGCGGGCACGGGCTCGCAAGCCAGGGAATCCAGACCGCGGCATGCGGATGTGGATATGCTTCTCGCCCCAGGTTTGGAGGCCTGGAAGTGGGCAGCAGCACCAACACAGGGGGTTGCCTCCACAGGGGGAAGATGATCCTAGATTTCGGTGTTGGTGGTAATAGTTCGGTCACCTTGGAAGCGAGAATATTACCACCATCACCGAGATCGGGATCCTCTTCCCTCGGTGGAGGCAGACTGCCGATATTGGTGTTGGTGTCAACCTCTAGGCCTGCGATAGGTTGCTCGGCTTCTCGCATGAAGCCAAAGCCGATCTAGAGCAGCCTTGGCCGTGTGGAAAAGGATGGAAGGAGTCTTGGAAGCAGCTCCTGGGAGGTCTTCGCAAGAACGACTAAACGATGGCAAACCCGATTTAGGTGCCAGTGAGCCAGGTCTGGCCAAATTTAGCGGAGGTTGAAACAACATGAGCGGGATTAGAGCAGATTAAGAGGGAGTATGCCAGATGAGACTGGTTTCCGGCCACGGATATCCTAGAGCCCATGTTGAAACCAACCTCCTTGCAGTTGACCCTAAAGGAGGGCAGGAACAACTTCAACCTACCTCGTCCTCCCTTCGGCAGCGCGTTCGGGGGGGAAATGAGAAGGGGCGGGCCGTCTCAGAAGGCTCGGAAGTTCCCCAGCCTCCTGAGAAATTTCCTGAGCCTTCCCCGAAGACGCAGAAAACCTCTCAGAAGGCTGGAGGGCTTCTGACAAGCCCCGCCGCCTTTTGGGAAACCTCCTACTTCTTAATGTGGCATCCTCGGGGGACCTTGTCTGTCCCGTCGCGGCCCTATCCGTGTCGGGTCGAACCCGTGTCGACTCCGTGCCCGACTCCTCGAATCCCTGCCGCATCCGTGTCGCATCCGCGTGGAATCCGCGCCAAATCCGCGTCGAGGCCGCATCGAGCCCGCGTCGGGCATAAGAGTGGGGAAACCAAAAGGTACCGATACCGCTACCCCCCGAACCTCTCCTGGGGTGCGTTCTGACCAGGACTTCGAGGCGAATCCAGCGGCGGCGACGAGGGCCTCCGAGGAAGCCCCGAAAAGGGGAAAACGGGCGGGGGGGTAGAGGTATGGGTACCTCTTCCTTCTCCGAATGAGAAGACACCCATCCTGGGGACAGGCGAGGTCCCCCGAAGATGCAACTCGGGCGTTGGCAGAACTGGGTTTAGTGGGACCTGGTTTAGTGATATGTACTTGGGGGCGCCCCCCCCCGCCCCCTTCCACTAACCAGAACTGCCGTCACCCGAAAAAACACCAGCTACGGCAGACCTGGTTTAGTGACACTGGCAAATTTGGGAGTTCCGGGGCCCTACCACTAATCGGGTCCCCTTACCTGGGGTCCTGGCTATACCCGAAAGATCAACGTTACCTTCCCCCCCCCCTTCTTGGACGCCCGAAATGGGTACGGAAAAAATGGGTACAATGCCCAACAACAAATGTTGTCCCAGACCAACAGCGGCCGCCGTGGGGCAGGCGGCCCTCTGTCTCACATGGACACAGGCCGCGGCGGCGCGGATAGCGAGTCCTCTTCAAAATGAACAGGAACTGCTGTTGGGCATTGTACCCATTATTTCCCTACTTTGTTCGTGCAGCCCTGAGCCCGGTAAGGCCACCCCAGATGCCGAGAACCACCCGCCGCACACCGGCCCATCGCTACCTGCTTCACGACGCGAGGAGGCCCGGGGAGGAGGCACGGCGGAGGTGGGGGAGGGGGCAGGAGGCGGAGGCGTGCCAGGGCCAGGGAGCAGATGTCCGGAGCCTTCGGTGGCAACTCGTGGGAGCCTCCCATACCGTCCTGTCGGCTCTTGCGAATCGACGCCAACCAACGCTGAATCGGCGCCAATCGACGCTACAGCGACGCTACATTGTACCCAGTCTTTATGTACCCATTTCGTGCGTGCAGACCCTTCGCTCGCCAGCGACCCCTCCCGCCGGTTCTGCGGGAACCCCGTCCTGCTCGCTCCGCTCCAGCCGGGCCTCCTCGGCGGCATCGCCCGCCAGGATCTCGACCCCTGCGCTGCACCCAGGCCCTGCCTCCTTCCTCCCTCCCTCCCTCCTCCTCCTCGTCGTCCTCCTCCTCCTCCTCCTCGTCCTGCTCCTCCTCCTCCTCCTCCTTCTCGTCCTCCTCCTCCTCCGCACTCCTCCTCCTCCGCACTCCTACTCCTCCTCCGCTCTCCTCCTCCGCTCTCCTCCTCCTCCTCCTCCTCCTCCTCCTCCTCCTCCTCCTCCTCCTCCTCCTCCTCCTCCTCTGCACTCCTCCTCTGCACTCCTCCTCCTCCTCCTCCTCGGCGTCGATCGACGTCTTCGTTTCGGAGATTCTCGGACCTTCGTGTGTCTAACTCGCCGCTGTCCTGAATGCCGGCCCCCGCAGTCACTTCCCCCCGCGGACGCTCTCCCTGCGTTTTCGCATCCCGATCAAGCCATACCGATACCGATCTGAGAGCTCACCGAGTCTGCGACACAACTCGAAGAACAAGCCAGGATGAGCCCCGAGAGGGGCGTGGGAACCGATTTTGAGCAGATTATGGTCGGTCCGCGGTCCTACGGTCGGACCTAGGACAGAAGAACGTCCTTCGAGAGCATGAAACCTTTCGCCGGCCAAAACACCACAGACCGTAAGATCACTCGAGGTTAACCTCCCCCGGGATGCACAACAACGTACGACAAGCACGAGGGACGGCGACAACGGCGACGGCGACGGCGACAGCGACGGCTACGAGAGCGACGACGACGACGACGACGAGGACGACGACGACGCCGACGCCGACGACGACGCCGCGGACGGCGACGACGACGACGACGACGACGCCGACGCCGACGCCGACGCCGACGACGACGACGACGACGACGACGACGACGACGATCTCACACCTCGGTCCGACCGCACTCCCCCTCCCCACCTTCCCCTCCACCACTCTTCCTGCGGGTGCCCCTGGGCGCCCCTGGGCGGCAGCGCGCACGGGCACCAGGCGGGCACGAGTATGTACCCCACGGGCGAGCGCCGGGCTGAGACGGGGCCAGGGACGAGCATCACATCGGGCGAGGACAGATCGCGAGATCCCTGAGATCCGGCGGATGTCTCGGGCGCCGCGGTCCTCCCGGAGCGTTCTGGAACGCTCTGAGAGCGTCCCGGGACGCTCTGGAACGAACTCTCCTCGTCCTGGCCTCGGGTCGGGCCTGTCCTCCCGCGGGCGGAGTCGGGAAGACGAGGGACAGCTCATCGAAGATAGCCGGAACGTCGCCCCCCGGCTATTCTCGACTGCTCGTGAAGACTCCCCCTGTATAGAGAGACGTGCCCGACTCCAAAAATCCCGGCCCCGTCAGACGGGCGAGGCCGCGGCAGGCCCCGCCCGGCGCACGGCGCTGTCGCGGGGCGCCCACGGGCGGCCCCCCGCCGGGGCAGCGGGGGACCCCTCGGGGTGCCAGGCCGGGGGCTCGCAGGGCAGCAGTCGGAGCCCCTCAGAAAGAGGAGGAGGAGGAGGCCAGGAGGAGGAGGAGGAGGAGGAGGAGGAGGAGGAGGAGGCCAGGAGGAGGAGGAGGAGGAGGAGGAGGAGGAGGAGGAGGAGGAGGAGGAGGAGGAGGAGGAGGAGGAGGGGGGGGGCGACGAGGGGGCGATCGTCTCCAGCCTGCGGCTCTCTCGCCCCCCGCCCCGCGCACACGCGCCGCAGAAGCTTCCGGCAGCCACGGGGGCGGCGGCCGCTTCGGTCCCAAAGTGCGTCCTCGCTGGAGGCGCCCTCGAACTAGATAACCCAAGGATTACTCCAGATTTCGTAATAAAAGGGAGGGGGTCTGGACCCTCCCAGACAAGCCATTTCAGACCTCCCCCGTGGGAGAACCCTCCAAAACATCGTCCCCAGACCCCCCAGGCCCTCCAAGATAGCCTGGAAGAGACCCCCCCGAAATGAGACCCCCCTCCCTTTATTACGAAATCTGGAGTACACATGGTCGATGGCTGCGCGAATGGACGGCGGCTCCTTTTCAAAACGGGGCCACCGTTGTAGGCTTCCGCCGCTGATCGAAACGGATCTTCCTGGGAGGAGAGGGGATGGGGAGCGCGCGACCACTGAGTCTAGGCGCGTGAGAGTCTTCCCCCCTATATTCGCCCCATGGGCAGCCCGAACCGACAATTCCACTCCCAGGCCTCTGGGTAGCACCCCCCCCGTCCCCCGCCAAACTCACCAGGGGGAGATCGGCCCTCCCTGGCCTCACTCCGGAGCTCCAGGACAACCCCTGAGGCCTCCCAAGAAGCCCCCAAGACAGTCCAAGAGAACCCCGGCTCGCCGAAAGACCGTTCCAAGACGCCCAAGATGGCATCCAGACAACCCACGATGCCCCTAGGCCGCCCCGCAAAGCCTCCGAGAGAGCTCCCGAGACCCGGCGATAGCCCCTGATGAAAAAAAAGGGGTCGGCGGATGTGGCGTAAGCCTATAGAATCACATTGCGGCGTGACTGAATCACTGAACCGCACTCCGCCGTTGGGTCAAAAAGATGGGGAAAAAAGGTGCAGCTCTTGCACGGATGGAGGGCCGGTCCCTTCCGGAACGGGACCATCGCTGGACGCGTCCTGGAGCTCCGAGCATCTTGCTGCTTTGGGGCCCGCTGCGGAGCGCGATCTCCCCCCGGCGGCAGAGCCACGGCGCGCTCGTCATTCAGGGGGGGGCGCCTCCCGAGGGGACAAGACGACAAACACGGCCTCAAGAGGAACGCGAAAGGGTGCATCGCGGCGTCGTGGAGAGGCTTTGCTAGTCTCATCTGGTCCTCCTCCATCTCCCCTCCCCCTCCGCAATTCATTATGGCCCTCCTCCTCCTCCTCTTCCTCCTCCTTTTCCTTATCTTGTTCTTATTAGTATTGTTATTAGTATTTGTCCTCCCTCTCCTCTTCTCATTATTGTTATTAAGATGTTATTATTCCTATTAGTGGTATTATCATTATTGTTAATAGTATGATTATTCTTAGTAGCATTACTAGCCATATAATTATTTTATACTTCGTATCACTATTACAAGTAGTAGTATGCACATGATTCCTCTGAATATTCATATTCCTCTTCCTCCTCCTCCTCCTCTTCGTCCCCCTCCCCCGCCTCCTCCTCCTCCTCCTCCTCCTCCTCCTCGTTCTCCTCCTCCTCCTCTTCGTTTTCCCTATTCTCTCCTCCTCTCTCCTCCCTCCTCCGCCCCCCTCTCTCCTGCTCACCCCACCCTCTCTCTCCCCTCAACCTCCTCCTCACTCCACCCTCCTCCCCCTCCTCTCTCCTCCTCCTCATCCTATCCTCCTCCCTCCTCCTCTCTCCTCCCTAGCCTCTGACCTCCTTCCTCCTCCTCCTCCTCCTCCTTCCTCCTCTCCTCCTCCTGTCTCGTCCTCCACTTTTCCCCTCCCCTTCCCGCTCTTCCTGTTCCTCCTTTTCCTCCTCCTGCCCCTCCTGCTCCTCCTCTGCCTGTTCCTGTTAATGTTCCTTCCCCCCCTGTCCTCCTCCTCCTCCTCCTCCTCCTCCTCCTCCTCCTGCCCCCCTGTGACGAGCCTCTCGGCCACGGATCCAAATCGGCGAATAAGGAGGAAGCCTGGCCATAGACGTCTCATTGCCCATCCGACGGCACTCCTGTTACCCCAAATGAGCCACTGTTGAATGTTTTTTTAACGATCGCAACAATTCTCGAGTCACCTGTGCACTCCGTGGCGACACGCGGCAGATATTGGCCAGCGGCTTTATTTACAACAACAACAACATCCCAGATTTTTTGTTAAGCAAAAAACAAAACAACTGGCGGGAAAAACTGAAGTGGCCAGCCAGGTAAACGTCACCCCATTCAGGGGGAAGGGGAAGAGGAGGGGGACGAGGAGGAGGAGGACGAGGACGAGTAGGAGGAGAAACGACGAAGCACTAGTCTGAAGCAGTGCGCCGGCCAACCTGCGATAGGCGAGCCGGCCCGCGTTGATGGATGAGCAGACTCATACAAGCCCTATGGCCAAATTGGCAAACAGCATTAATCTACCAGCAGGAAGGGGGGGACAAGAAGGAGGAGGAGGAAGAGGGACAAAACCAACAATACCCCCGGACTTGGGGGAGACTCGACTCGCCTGCATCGCGGCGACCGGTCGCAAATCGTGCCACAAACAATGTGAACCTATAACTAACAGCACCAGGCCAATGCGAGAGGAGAGACAAGAGGACGACGGACACGACAAGCAGCAGCGGCAGCAGCAACAGCATCAGCAGAGACAGGGGGGAGGAGGGGAGAGGCCAGGAGATCCAGGCAGCTCGGGCGTGCGCCGCGGCACAGGGGGTGCGCGGAACACGCCTCGCGAGCAAATTGGGCCAGCGCCTCGGCCGCACTGGGCGCGCCGCCGCGCCGTCGCGCCGCCATGGGCCATGGCGGAGTGCACCGCGAAGAGACAGATCGCTCTACGTGCATGAGCCGGGGCTGGAGCACCAGGAACTTGTCCAGGTCGGCATACGTCACGCCCAGTTTGGCGCGCGCGAAGGTGGCGATGGTAGGACAGCACGCGTAATGGCGTAGATTGTCCTCGCCTCGCCCGCAGCCGAATATGCACGCCGCCCGTGTGTGAAAATTCGGCGGCGTCGTCCAGCCGTTGGTGCACGCTCTGATCAGAACAGCCCAAACTCGAGGGGACACCTCTGGAGCCAGACCCTGCAAGACGGCCGTGGTTCGCTCCGCTCGCCTGCCAGGCAATAGGTTCGGGATGTACTTGTCCAGCTTCCAACGTAAGTACCGGAACACTGCGCCCCGTTGAACTGCAAGGAGTAGTACGCTGCACCGCTTCTGCCACTCCACGCGCGGCGCGGGCTGCAAAGACGAGCCCTGGACCGGCAGGGTGACCGCGGTGTTGGAGGCGCGAGCAAGATTATCCAGTCGGTCTTGGGCCTCCTGGACGTCCTGGAGAAAATGCGAGCCATGCCGCGCGTGCCAAGCCGCGATGCGGTCCAAATGGTCCGTGTAGGAGGCCAAATTGCGAAGATGCCCCTCCCGCGGTGGGATTTTCAAGCCTCTGGCCGCGCGATTCCTCTACTTGTGGACGCGGCATGTGGCGGCCAGTGCGCACGAGTGCAGGTCGGGAAGCTCGGCGTGGAAGCCCAGGGCCCGCAAGTTCCGCAGCGCACTCGGCGGAGCCCAGCCGCGAGGGCCAGATAATAAAATCGAGCACAACTCGGTTCCCACCTCCCCCCAACACGAAGGCACTCTGTCCAGCTGAACGAGGAAAGAGAACAATGGAAACGTGTAAAAGCGGCACGCCTTGATGGCGATGAGAAGGCCTCCCCCCGCGGCCCTCCATAGCCAGGCCCGCTGAATGGCCTTATCCACCGCCTTGTCCCAGGTGCGGCCGCCGCGCCCCGGGCCGACCGCGAAGCCCAGGTAGGCGGCGCACCTCCGGACGTCAACATCCGCCTGGGTTGGGGCACGGGCGTGGAGACTGCCTCGCACAGTTGGCAGCGCCCTCAGGCATCACGGAACCCGCACTGCCGCGGTGTAGGCGGGGTCTGGAGATTGTCGCGCACTCGTCTAAGAATGGCTCCAGAATGGCGGCGTCGCGAACGCCCCGGGCAAGGATGACGGCCAGGTCGTCGGCGCATGCGCGGGGAGCGACGTCTGGGGCCGCGCGTAGGAGGCGACGGAGAAGGACGTCGGAGACGATGGAGAAAAGGAGAGGGGAGAGAGGGCAACCCTGGCGCACACCCGCAGCCAATGCGAACCCTGCGTAGCTTTGCCCGCCCACCTCGATGCGGCAGTTGTTGGCGCGATATATTGCTTCCACGAACCGGATGCTCCGCGGGGGCCACCGGCGCGAGGCGAGCACGCCCATCAGGAACTCCTGCGAGATGCTCGGGAACGTCGCCTCGAAGTCGAAGAATGCAGCTGCGGGGGAGTCATGCGTCAGGGGGGCTTTCAGCATCTCTTCCTCGATATCGATGAGTCTCGAGATTGTGGACCTGCCCTCGACGAAGCCCCTCTGCGCCGTCGAAGCACCCCCCTCGACCAGCGGCTCGATGCACAGCCGCACTGCGCTGCATAATATGCGAGTATCGGTGTTGGCGATGTTAAATGGACGGGCGCTGCTGGCAGCATGCGCGTCGACGCCTTCCGCCGCTGTGCCGACGGGGTTCTCTGGGGGGAAAACCATGATGCCCATCGGCGGGGCCAGGGCCCAAAAACACACGGGATTTGCCGCGCGTTTGAAATTCGGTGGCACCTCTCGCGCAGATCGGCGGGGTCAGGGCCCAAAAACATTAGGGATTCGCCGCGCGTTTGAAATTCGGCGGCGCCCCTCGCGCAGATCGGCGGGGCCCGGTGCACAATAACGCCAGAAGGACTTGCAACATTTCTGAAATTCGTCGGCGCCCCTCGCGCAGATCGGCGAGGCCAGGGCCCAAAAACACAAAGGATTTGCCACGTTTATGAAATCCGGCGGCGCCTCTCGCGCAGATCGGCGGGGCCAGGGTCCAAAAACATAACGGATTTGCCACGTGTTCGAAATTTCGATGGCACCCCTCAGGCAGATCGGCGAAGTCAAAATAAAAAAACAAGCAGGCCCCGACGCTGCTTTGCGGCGGCGCCCAGACCCCATGATGCAGCTGTTGCGCCCCCCCTTCTCCGAGGAGGGGGCCGGCGGCAGGGGGCGAAGCCTTTGCGGATGAACTGCATGGATGTCCAGTGCCCCCTCGGCGCCACGGAGTCGCAAGACGGCGGCGCGGCCCGGCATGATCTGGATCCATTTTGGCGGGCGGTTGAAACGGTCGAGAAGGATTGGTGCACTGCGACGCCGACGCCCGCCGACGCGGCGGCCGGGCCGGGCCCCCGCCACGACCGGCAGCCCGCGGGGTTTGCCCAGACGGCGTCGCCCCCGAGTGCCCCACGCGTTTCCGTCCAGAGCCCGACGTCGCGCGACTTCGTGAGATTGCGCGCGCAATCCGACTTCTGCCTGCGCCGGAGGGGGTCCGTGGCGAACAGCGCCTGGAAGTTCCATTCTGGGGCTGGATGGGCTCGACGTGGGGCGAGGGGGGCAAGGACAAGCACCTCGGCCATACTCGCGGCCGACCGCGCGGGAAGCACGGGCCGCAGGGGCGACGGCGCAGTGCAACCGGCTGCGCGCGTGGATCTGCAGCGGGACGCATGGTACTTGACGCTGAAATGCCGGAGGCAGCGCGGCACAACGAGTTTCGGCCTCACAGCTCGGCCTCACGCGGCGCCCGTGCAATCATAAATGCGAATTCCAAATGGGCTCGCGGCCAATCCATCTCCTAGAAACTCGGGGGGGAGGTCCGGCCCCCCCCAACCTCCGTTTCCCGACAAAGAAGACGCGGCCAGCAGATCGCTCTGCACGGAGATGGCGAGCATGTCAGTGCCGACCTGCAGGGCCTGCCCGTGCAAGGCGTTGTGAACCTTCCGGATCTCCTCCCGGCTGCTCAGATAGATGCGCGCACAGCCTGGAGGTGCCGCCGCGTCCCTGGAGGATCGGTGGACCCAGTGGCCAATGCTGGGGTCTCGGCCCTGGGCCGCCAGCTGCAGTGCCACGCCCGCGACGTTGCAGAGGCGCGTCGCAAGCTCGTCGATGACCGCGGAGTCCTCGCTACCAACTTCGCCCATGATGCGGACATCGGTCAGGTAGTCCAAAGGTGCTCGCGGGCCTTCCGGCGCGCCGGCGGCGGCGGCGGGAGGCAGCCGAGGCGGTCCGCGCAGCGGATGGCGTAGCCCCCAGGCGCGGCCGCCCCTGCCGGCCTTTCGCCGGGCGCGGCTGATCTCATTCGGCTGGGACCAACTGAGCTCTTGGGCGAGGCTGCAGAGCAAGGAGGCTGTCCGGGTGCGAGGCATAATCGCTTGTTTGGTCGGTGCCGGGCCAGCGAGGGGACCAAAACCCAGCATGGCCCATTGGTCGGACATGTCAAGGTTGTAGGCGAGACGCTGCATCAAGAGGTTCAGCTCGCCCCAGTCCTGTGGTTAGGCGACCGAGATCTGCTGGAGCCCTAGCGATAGGGATTGGCAGCCCGGCTGCGGCGCGGCGGTGCGCGAGCTGCAAGCCCGCGTCGTGCTGCGTGGCTTGAACTGCCTGGCGCCGAAGTGGGTCTTGCCTTGGAGCTCCCCGCAGGGCGTGCAGGAGAGGAGGTCTTGCTCGGGGCGGCCGCCCACCCGCCGAGTACGAGTAGCACAGGATTCGCAAGTCGAGCGGGCCGGTGCAGCTGGCCATTGCTGAAGCGGCTTCGTTCGCGAAGTTCCTCGCAACGGGCGCACAAGAGATCTTGTTTGAGGGCGGGCCGCGATTGTGCTTCCCGCTGACTGGCACAGAAAATGCAGCCCGATTGGACTGCTGCAGTTGTATTCTAGAAAATGCAGCTGCTGGCAGGGTTTGGCAACAATCCGACCAACTGAATGCAGACAAGGGCGATGTGGCGTATGCGGTCGCCGAAAGAAGTAAGCCAACAGGCTTGCAGAAATGTCTGGCAGCGAATGACGACGACAGGACTTCTTAGGCCCGCACATTGGCCCGCTCGTGGCTCAGGTGCTCTGGTGCGCAATGCGAAGGAATGGCGAACCGCGCGAATGAATGCCAAGCAAGCCCACGCAATGTCAAGCAATGCAGCAAAGCACAACGCAATGCCAAGCCAAGGATATCATGTTGCCGCGGGTCGCAAGGGGGCACGCGAAAATAAACAATTCTTTGGAAATTCACCGACTCCCGGTTTCACAACATACTTCCAAGGAGTGTAGATGCGACCCCAGGATTTGGGTCAGTTTGGTGAGGAACGCCGTGTGGGCCTTGTTGGAGCCCTCGTGGGCCGCCTTGGGGCCATCTCTAGTGGGGTCATCTTGGGCCGTGTTGGGGAGCTTGACCCTCTAGGGATCTTGCGGGGGCTACGTGGGCCCTCCTGGTGGCCTCCCATGGCTTTTTTGGGGGCCTCCCCTGGCCTTCTTGGACTTCTCTCAGGAGCCTTGTGGGGGCCTGTTGGGCCTCTTTGTGGCCAATTTGGGGCTTCATTGGGCAGTCTTGGGGCCTTCCGGACTGTCTAGAGGCTCTATTGGGGGTCTCTTGGGCCGTCTTGGGGCGATGCCGGAAGCCTTTTTGGCTGCTTGGACGCTGCTATGAGCCGAATAGCAAATATGCTGAACATGTACGTTTCCCCACAGGGAATGAAACGATTTCTGCGTTATGGAAGTCCTGTTCAGGGCCTCCTGTGCCGTGTTGGGGGCCTCTGGAAGCCATCTGGGTCCTTCTTGGAGCGCTCTTGTGCTGTCTTGGGTCTCTCTTCGGCCTCTCTTCGGCCTCTCTGATCACCGCTCTGATCGCTTGGGGTCTGCTGGCAAGACCCGGCTAAGCGCCCTGGGAGGTCTGGGACGAGCCGGGTGACCTTTGGTAAGGTTCGGAACTTCAGATCCTGGGGGTCCAGTTCTTTGGGGGGGGGCACCCCCGATGCTTGCAAAAATACAAGAGGAGGAGTATGGAAGTACAGATTCCCTCCCCCTCCATCCCTACGGGACGTGAAAGCGACCACAGCCACTGCTTTTCTTGTGTTGCCGCCTTCCAGCCAGCAGAAGCAAAGCCGTGGTTGTGGTCATTTTCGCTAAGCTTGGCACCAGGGCAATGACCACAACCACTGTTCCTTTTTCGGCCGGCTGGAAGGCGGCGCACACAAGAAGCAGTGGCTGTGGTCATTTTCCCGTCCCGCAATCCCCCTTCTTCGCGGGGGCGATGGCTACGTTCGCGCCCCCCGTCGAGATCCCCACGCGGTCTGCAACTCCATGCTGCTCACGAGGCCCGCCCCTCTCAAGCAGCACCCTGCCAACTTGCCCGAGCTGAGGCGCGGTGGCGGCAGAGCGCGCACCCGCGCCCATGCATGCACGTCGTTGAAGTGGCCCTGGGACACAAAACACACACACAAATAAAATGATTCCCAATATTTTCCTATATTTTCTGGGTTTCTGTCTTCCCCCCCACTGCCCATATTTTCTTATATTCTCTGGGGAATCGACGATTACTTGCGTCTGTGTTTTTTCTCCTCCTGAGCCGTTCATTTCTCATCGTGCTCATTTTTTTTACCGTGGCAATGCTGCGCGGCGCAACGGCTGCACGCGAGCTGTGACGGCGGGCGGCACTAGGTCACCCCGTAAAAAGGCGCGGACCTCACCGTCTGTGAGCCGCACTGCCGCTTCGGCTACACGCGCGCCCGCCTGCGCGGGGTGCCAACCACCGAGCAGCTTAGTCTTCGCGCTGGTGACCTGCTTCGAGGCCGTCTGACCTCGGCAGCGGCCACCCAATGAACGAACAAACTCGCCCTGAGCATCGCACCCCGCATCGGCCACAAAAGGTATGCGGCCCCGCGCGGTGCAGCTGGTGCCCCTGCGCAGGATCAAGAATCCTGTTGGCCAAGCCCCCACTAGCACGGGCTGGCCCCGTGCGAGGCCCCTCTGGAGGAGGAGGAGGAGGAGCAGCAGGAGGGGCAGGCGCAACAGGCTCGGGCGGCTGGGGGCTAGGCATCAGGGCGCCTCTGCCACGGCTGCGACTCCTATGCACCTGCGCGCCTACTCCACCGCCACGACCAGAGCCACCCTCATACGTCACTCGCTGCCGCACTCCAGGGCACCGCTGTCGCAGGTACTGCACCGCGCGGGCCCCCAGCACCTTGGAGCGCGCACCGCAGTCCAGGCATCTGTGCGACTGGCCCTGCGTGACGATGTTGTGCCTCCTGATCGTCGGGTCCCGCGGCCGTCCTCGCGCCGCAGGGCCAGCAGGTGCGCGCGGCCCTGCGGCTGCACTGCCTTCGTCGGAGTCCTCGATGGGGTCGTCCTCCTCCATCTCGTCGTCGGCAGGCGCGGCTGCTGCTATTTGCTGGGTCGCCACCCTCGCAGCCCCCCCTGCTGCGGCAGCCACCTCTTCAGGCGATGCGCCTGCTGCCGCTGCCGCTGCCGCTGCCGTAGCCGTGGCATTCCCTGCCGATGTCATGGCAGGCCTCGTCTCATCAGCCTCGGGCTGCCGTCCTCGCAGCTGGGCCTCCCGTCGGAGCTGCGCTCGTGCCTCCTCTTTGGTGGGCAGCGCGACGCCCCCGAAGTCGCCGACCTCCACTGCCACGTCTGCCACGAAGTCCAGCACCTGCTGCACCGTTTTCCAGCGGTCCTGCTAGACGTCGATCTGCCACTGCGGCGGCATGGCCAGCTGCGCTCCTTCGACCGCCAACTCATCGGCGATCTTGTTACCGTGCACGTGGAACGCGTTCTGCCCTCTGCCATGCGACCGCACATGCACCACCGTGAGGCCATCCATGTTCGGGAAGGTCTCGTCCACGACATTCCAGATGCGCATCCAAATGTCGCAATTGCTCCTCTGCGGCGCAGTGCACCACAGTCGGCCCCTCCTCATGCCTCCCACCGCCATCTAATAATCGGTGACCAGCGTGGTAGGGGCCGTCGCCCTGCTCAGGGCATACCAGATGGCCTGGAGCTCGGCCCGCCCCACCGATAGGTCAGCTCGTACTCCTGGCATTATTCCGCATGCTCCACCAAGCGCCGTACACTGTCCTTCATCAGCAGGCTCCTCGAACCACATGTAGCCCCAGCCGTAGCCCTTGAGCGTGTTGGCGCATTTGCCCGAGCCGTCGGTGAAGCAGACCCCCGAGATGAACGGCGTGACGTCGTCCTCGCCGATGTCGCCGCCCTCTGCGTTGACCGAGTGGCACTGCCCTATCTGGGCGTCGCCCTCAACGTCCTGGATGGGGGTGCGCCACCAGGCCGCAGTTGAGCAGCAAGCTCTCGCCTGTGCCCGCCATGCGCTGCACAATGCCCGCATGCTTGTCGGCGAGCTTGGTCCTGCTCTCCTCGTGGGCCTCGCGGCGCCCGAAGCGGCGCCTCTGAGCGCCCTTCGCGCGCCTGCGCTGCTGGCACATGCCGTCGGCTACCGCGCCGCGCTGCTGGAGTGGCCTGCGTGCAGTAGTCCTGCCCCACATAGGCCTTGATGGCGCCGTGATGCGCAGCCCACCTGCGCTTCTTGAGCAGCGCCCTCACCGGCTCCAAGAACGGCATCGGGACCTCCTCAGCGATGCCCTTCTCTGTGACCCACTTTGTGAGGACCTGCCGCTCGATGGCCCTCTCCAGCTTGTACCTAACCGTCTTAGGCGCCACCGTGTGCAATGGCACCTGGACGCCTGATGGCGCGAGCAGCGTCCACGGGGCAGGCCATGACCAGCCGAGGTCGCGCAGGGTCCTTAGGACTGCCTCAGCTGGCCCTCTGACTGCCGACCATGCCACCTTGCCTGCCGTGGCCAGCCGCGCAGACGCCTTCCTCCACGCCGCGACCATAGCCTCCTCGTCCATGACCCTACTCCATACCACCTCAGCCCACTTCACCACTGGTCGTATGGCGAGGCTCACCGCTGGGTCGGCCTCCTCGAGCCATAGGCGCAGGGTGTGAGTCTTGCCCGTGGCCCCGCCGCTCAGCGCCATCGACATGTTGATGCGAGCCCTTTCGATGAGCTTCGGCGGCGCTCCGATACAGGCCGCCCCGCATCGCATGGACGGCAAGAAGCCAAGCTTAGCTACCTTGGCGGTGCCAAGGCTGGCGCCCTGCTTCTTCAGGATGTTCAGCTTGGTACCTCTCGTGACTATGACCTCTACGCGCTCCTGCTGCTTGGGCCGCCGCTGCGCGCCCACACCACCTGTGAAGTCCACGCCCAGCTGCACGCCCTCCTCTTGGATCTCCAGGCCCCAGTCCTTCGCCCAGAGCTTGAACTTGGTCTTGGCCTTCTTGTCTGCCGTGTATACATAGCAGCTGCCTTTCTTGGTGACGCCGTTCTTGTGCGTGGCGAGCGACAGCGGGAGGCCTTCTGCCTCAGCTGCCTGTATGTATGCCATCGAAGACTCCTTCGCCTCGTGCACCACCGCCTCCCGCTCGCCCTGCAGGTGGAGCGTGGTGTCGTCGACGTAGAGCTTGACGTACCTCTTGGCCCCCTCGAGGCGCGGCCTGGAGATGATCATGTCCAACAAGATGATGGTGAAGCACTTGAGCGCCCGTGTGCCACCTCGACTGCCTGCAGCCGCTGCCGACCACGTACGCATCCGCGTGGAGGCCACCATACCATCCAGCGTGACGACCCTCTCCATAGCGAAGGCCGAGATCATGAAGTGGAGCACCTGCTCTGGCATCCCCAGCTTGCGCCCATGCTCCCACAGGCGCCCCATGGTGACGTGTTCGAACGCCGTGGACAGGTCCTTCACCACTGCCGCGTCGATGTGGATCTCTGGGCAGCTCCCGTCCCTGAGCATTAGGTCCCACATCGCGTCTTCAGCACCTTTACCTCTGCAAGCCCAGTCATAGGGCCGTGCGACCATCTCTTCCAATTTGCGATACTTCTCTGCCATCAACGTTTCAACCACTCTAACCAGGGAGCACAAGAGGGCCAGCGGGCGGCGCCCATCCTGGCGCGGCTTCGGCACCAGGAAGTAGGCCAACAGCTCTACCTGGGTAGGCCAAGGAACGTAGTGGAGTGCGTATTCTGCGAAGTCAACCAGCGCCTGGATGCCCTCTGACGATAGCCACGTCCACCATCTCGGGTGCCACCAGTCAGGGCCTATGCCAGTACGTGTATTGAACAACCTGGCTGCCTCCCTGAACCGATCGGCCGTGACTCTGACGAGTGGTGCGGGGTAGACTCGCCCTTCCCAAGGTCGGTCGTGCTCTCCTCGGCTGTCGGCCCCGTGCGAGGCCCAGAGCTGGCACCGCTGGTGGGCATGCCCATCCACCAGCGTCTGCCCGTCAAGCAACCCCAACGCGTCCTTCTTGTAGTTCGCGATGGGCGCGGGGGGTCGCTCGGCATGGCGCCAGCGAGCCATGCGGTGCAAGAACCCTGCTGCACCCTTGCTGCCATCCTTGAGGCGGCCCCTCCACGCTTTGGCCCTCTCCTGAGCCGCAGTACTCACTATCTTGTTGGCCTGCTTGAGGAGCCACCGCCGTATCTCCATGACTGCTGTGAGCCGCTCCTCAGCGCCACCCCCATGTAGCCGCCAGCGCTCTATGTCGAAGAGGAGGTAGTCTAGCCACTGTCCCGTGGCCCCGAGCTGCCGCAAGCGGTGTCACCCCCGGTGCAACGCCTTGCCAAAGCACTCACGTAGCCATGCCACCCGAGCTGGGTCTGGGCACTCCGCCCTGGCTGCTTGTGCCACCAGTAGGTGGCTGCCGATCCTGTTGGCCGCCCAGCGCCAGGCCGCGGCCCCCGCCGTCTGCCGAACGCCATCCCTGGCCTTGGGGCCCAGGAGCGGCGTGAGCACCGTCTTCGGCGCATCGCCTCGGCCGCGGTACAGTGGGCGCCCCTCCTCTGGAATCTGGCAGATGCCCAGGAGCTCCTCCTCTGCCGTGCGCGAGACCTGGCGCCAGTAGTTGTCCAGGTCCTCTGAGCCTACCCGTGCGGTTGGTCGGCCACAACGGCCGCTGCTGCGGCTGCGGCGCGCGCCCGACTGGCAGCGCCATGGGAAAGGCACGCGGCTTGATAAAGCGCAGCATCTTGGCCTCCCTCGGCTGCTTCAGGCAGCGCGTCCGCACTGGCCAATGCGGGGGGGCCTCGCTGCCCTCCACCCTCTCTGCCTGGCTGAGGGCTGGGCTGAGGCCCTTGGCAACCACAAAGTAGTCGATCTCACGTCCTCCTCCGATGCTGTCGCGCGTAACCTTGCCTGTGGAGTGAAGCACTCCTCCCACGTCTTGGAGCCAGCCAGACTCGTGCAAGGTGTGGGTTCCAACTGCGCGTCCATGCCAAGGATCCGAGGGGCGGCATGCATCTCTGTGAGCTCGCCAATGCGGTCCAGCATCTGCAGGTTGCGTTCTGACAACCCCTCGCCTGTCCACATATATGCCGAAACCAGCAGCACTCCTCCTGTGCCCCACAGCGGGCATCGGGCCGCACATATGCGCCCTCTCATGCCTGTGGGTGCGCAGTCCCACTCCTGCTGGCCATGCGCGTAAGTGAGGCCGATGGACTTGGGCACCACGATGTAGGTCCCAGCACTGCGGCCCCCTCGAGCTCCCGTCGCACTGGGCGTCATCGCAATCGCCCATGCTCGCTTGCAGGTCGCTGCCTGCACCTCCTCCTTCCAGTTATCGCCCAGCCTGTGCTCCTGGCCCAGGACGCAGCTTGGCTTGGTGATGTACTCGTCAACGAACGCGGCGCCCTTGGCCCACGTGTTGCGGTTGGCGGTGTAGATCTCAATCCCCTTCGAGAGCTTGCCTCGCCCTCGTTTGCGCCTGCCTTGCTCTGCATGCGCTGCGTTGGCACCACCTCCAGGTGCCCTCGTCGAGGCGCGCCAGCACCGCGCGCTGTTTACCCCGTGGGTGCACCAGGGGGCAAGCCCCAGCAAAAAACTTAGCGACTGAGCCCAGCCCCTCGCGCTGTTTACCTCGCGGGTGCCCCTGGGGGCTGGGTCTTGCGCTCTAGGCTGGCCCTCAGGTAGCTCCTCGCGTAAGCTCTCATGGCCCTCGCACTCCTCGTTGGCCCGCGGCTGGCCTGCGGTGTCAACCCCGCCGTGGACGCTTGGCTGCCCCCAAGGGTGCGCACTCACAGAGCTTACGCACGCGATCAGCCACAGAAAGGTTGTCGCCCATGTTCTGCGCCATGATGCCCTTGTCAACGCCGATGCCCTTGCACCAGTCCTCGAAGAGCTTCTCCTGCGCTGCTGCATCGAGGTCCATCGGGTCCGTGGCCTCGGGCTCTGCAGGTGGGCCCCCCTTGATGCTGGGCCGCTGGCGAAGTGGTCCTTGTACTTCTCCCGCAGGGCCCTCTCACTCTCATGGGCCTTCCTTTGGGCGTCCTTGAGCTCGTTGTACGCCTGCATGAACTCCGAGTCCTCCTTCGCCCTGTCTGTGATCTCCGACGCCTTGGCCGACATCTCCTGCAGCAGCACCACGCGTTTCTCGGTGAGGGCACGCAGCTCGTCGGCTCGTTCCTGCGCCGCCTGCTCTGCAGCCTTGAAGCTGGCCTGGGCGTCGGCCAGCACCTTGCGCGTCTCCTCCACGTACTCAGCTGCCCTGGCAACCGTGCGCTCCTTGTGCGTGATCTTGTTCTGCACCACCCGCAGCTGGTCATCCAAGCCCTTGTCAGGCTTGGCCGCCTCAGCTGCCTGGGCCGCCTTGTCCTTGGCGCTCTGCACGGCCGCCAGCAGCTCCTGCTCCACCACGCCTTCCTTGTGGAGCTTCTCGCACAGCCGCGCCAGGTCCTCGACGTGGTTGGCTGTCGGCGCCTGGACAGCTGCCCTTGGCCTCGGGGCTGTCGCAAGAGCTGGCCATTCCACAGGCTGCGTCCACCAGCCCTGGGCCCACGGCTGCGTCCACCGCTGTGGCTGCCGTTGGCCCTGCTGCTTCGGCACCCGCTTGCGCGTGTTCTGCTGCCACTGGTACGTGACCACCGATGACGTCCTGGGAGCCGCCTTGCCACAGCCACGGCACCAGGATCTCCACGGGTGGTTGTCGGTAGTGCCACACGCACACGCCCACAGCGCGCCATGGTTCCCATCTGCTCCCATGCGTTCAACTTGATTGTTAGTTGCTTTTGCCTCAAAGCGCGAACCCCCTCGCGCTCAGAAGTCGCCGACCGAGGCCGACTCGCGGTCGTCGGGTGGTTCATAGCCTTGAGCCAAAATGGCTACGGCTCATCGTGTTCATTTCTAATTGTGCTCGTTTCTAATTGTTCCCGGCCCCCTAGTGGCCAGGACGAGAACCAGGACAGAACAGTTAGACATGACAGGATTTTGACCCCCCAAAAAATCAAAGAATGTTCGAAGAATTCAAAATCCAAATAATCAGCGAATGTTCGAATAATTCGAAATGAATCATGTGTGTACACACACATTGGTCCTCCGCCGGCGAAGGGACGCCACCGTCGCGAGAGTATGCTCGACGGGGTGCGTCCGAGCCAGCTGCACCCACTGGTGGCGGATGAGGGGGAGGCCGCACACGCACACGTTCGGTGGCTCAAAGGCGGGGTTTGGGGGCCTGACAGGGCCGCCAGGGAAATGACGAGACCCAGTCTGAAATCTGACGCGAACTCCCGCTGCAAACGTCCCACGAAAACCAGAGCTCAAGACGGGCCCGTCAAGAAGCCTTGCCCGATACAAGGCTCCCATATGTCGGCTGCAAGCGAGGGTGGGAACTGAAACGGGGCGGGCCTTCTCAGAAGGTTCGGAAGTCCCCCAGCCTTCTGAAAAGCTTCCCAAGCCTTCCCCGACGGCACCGAAAACCTCTCAGAAGGCGCGAGCTCTTAGTCGGCCCTGGAAACGAAAGGGCGTTCTTTTTACCGGTTCTGTTTTGCCGTTTTTGTTGCCGGTTCCGACGCCGTTTTTTCACCGTTTTTTGACCGGTTCTGGCTCCGGCTCCAATCCTGGAGCCGTTTTTGTTGCCGTTTCCGGTCGCCGTTTTTTGGCCGTTTCCATTTTCAAAGGACACTTTTTCGGCAACGGTGAAAAACGGCCCTGCCGCTTCCGAGGCCCACTAAGCGCGAGCTCCTGAGAAATCCCGCCGCCTTCTGATAAGGCCCTCTCTCACTTCCCCCCCTGGGGAATTTGGTTTTTGGGTCATATCTCGGGTCTCAGGCGGCTGTTCGGGACGATCCGGGCACCCCCGGAACGCCCTCGGCGAGGCGCAGCTGCTGATAAGTATCCCGAGGCTGGAAAACCGCCAAGAACCGACGAAACGAACCTCGAACCCCGAAACCCTCCCCCTCGCTCGCCGCCGAATATGATTTGCTACCGAACCTCCCCCCAAGCCGTGGCCGCCCAAACCGGGAAAACACCCCGCCAGGCGGCAGCCTGGCCGGCAAAAGCCGACCGAACATTGGCTGGCCGTGGGCCCCTCGGGCGCTGTTCCGTGGGCGGGGGGCAATACACGGCGGGGCCTACGTTCGTTGATGAGGAAGCCTATCTCAGACCAGATGCTGGCGGATTCGTGGCAACTAGTGGCAAATCGCTGCAAATAACGGCAACCGAGTAGCCAGGAGTCGGAAGAAATACGTGGAAAGATGAAGTAGAAGGGCGGACCAAGTAGATGTAGGTCGGGCCCGTGCGAATAATAAAACAAGCAGTAAGCACAGATCCATTCTGGAAATAGGAAGGCGCTGAAAGTACATTTGAACGTCGAAATCAGAAAATACCTATGTTCAACAACCGGCGTTTAGCGGCAACTAGCGGCACACACCACGCGCCGACCGTCCACCCATCACCCCCCAGTTGCCGCCCGTTGCCGCTAGACGCCTCCAAATAAAACGATGCGTGAAATCCCAGGCGTCTCTGAAACAAACAAAACGGCAGAGCAAAAAAACGTGCCCCCCTCGTGCACCTGAGCGGCCCCAGCCCCCCCGTCCCGACATTCCTATAGGCACACGACGAAAGGCTACTCGAACGAAGCAATGTACTGATAACGAAAAGAATGGCCTCAGAGAGAAATAGTCTAAGACCACTTTGCTCAAACCGCAAAAGGTGCACATTGCATTCTGTGGTGGGCCTCTAGGCAAGTCGGGACCCCTCGCCGCTGCTTGACTCTCTTGCAGCCCCAGCCCCCCTCCCGCTTTCACCACCGCTCCCCGATGGCAGCCGCCGTGCGACGAGTAAGCAACGGGGGGGATCGCCTGGCCACGGCGAGCCTCGATCATGAGCACGCCCCACGACCTGAATCTCAAAGAGACGGCGCGGAAACCGGGGGCCCTCCCGAGCTCGCAGAGGCCCCCACCTCTGGGGGGACAAGCAGGTACCCTTAACTACAGCTGCTCCCTGGGCCCCCGACAGGCTCCTGATGGGGCGCGCTGCAAACGAGGGAGAACCCAGCCGTGGCGACGAGGGGGAAGAGGAGGAGGAGGAAGAGGAGGAGGAGGAAAGAGGAAAGAGGAAAGAGGAAAGAGGAAAGAGGAAAGAGGAGGAGGAGGAGGAGGAGGAGGGGAGGAGGAGGGGGAGGAGGAGGAGGAGGAGGAGGAAAGAGGAGGAGGAGGAGGAGAAGGAGGAGGAGGAGGAGGACGAGGAGGACGAGGAGGAGGAGGAGGAGTACAGTACAGTACACAAGCCCTTCAAGACCATCCTCTGACTGTTGTACTCTGGCTCGGGCTGGGGCTCGATAGACATTGCTACGCCACCCCTTTAATCATTTCGCCTAACAAGGCAACCGTGCTGCTGCCGCAACCCTGACGTTCTGCAAAATTCTGCTGCGCAATCATCAACTGCACAACCAAGCATGCACGTACAATGACACGATAAAGACGCACGTGTGCAGATGTCACAACACGTGAACTGATCAACTGCATGGAATACACAGAGGAGAATATTACAAGGCGCGGGCAGCAGGCTGATGGCCTGCAGCAAGAGGCCCAGCACGAGGGCGTGGCCGTGGGGACTACTCACTCACTTCTTGCATCCTCTGCGCATCCCACTACGCTGGCGGGCCATGTTGTGGCGAGAGGCTAGGTTCATCTTCACATCTCCTCCCATTCCTCGAATGGCTTCGCTGATCCACTGTTCGACTGGAATCCAAATCTGCATCATCTCTAGACCTCCACGGGGCTGATCATGAGGCCTTTCACTGGGATCCTCGGGGTCCTCCTTGAGCTTTGCTTCGAGCTCGGCCGCGACCCCGTCCTCGTAGGGCAGGGGAAAATTGCCATGCAGCGCGTACGTAATGCGACTCTTCTGGGGAACCCCTGGCTTGTCGAAGTTGGGGGGCGCCGTTAGCTCTCGAATCCATGATGCCATCTGTGCTGGAGCCGGGCGCCCCATCTTTAGCGCAAGCCTTTTGCAGCCTGCTGCAACCGCTTTCATCCGTGACGATGTATCCTTGATGCTGTAGTTCTCGAAGGGGTTTGGGACGCGGGGCCTGCGAACTCCTGCCTGCCTTTGGCCTTTTCCTTCTTGGTGCGCTGACGGTAGTCCTGGAACCAGTTGTTGATGGCCTCGAGCTTGCGATCGATGATCGCGGTGGAAAAGGCTGCGTTCTCGAGGCTCCTGACGCTGTCCTCGGGCTGGATCAGCAAAGTGCCCCTGGTCGAGTTCTTGTCGAACTGCTCGTCGTCCTCCTCCAGTTCGCCCTCCATTCTGGCCTGTTTCTGCAGCCCTGATCCCCTCAGCAAGCTCGCTGCGCGTGGTCTCACCATTCCCAATTTTGACCCTGCGCCGTCCATCACGCCGAACTTGAAACTTGGGATATAGTGGCCTGCCTCGTAGCTCACGCTGTCGTCTACGCTGTTGCAGTAGTGCGCCCAATAGTTTTGCACTAGTAGCTCTCTCCTCTATGTACAGCGGGGAGGCAGTAGATACTTCGCGGACATCATTGGGCACTCTCAGTAGCGTGGCGGTCATGTCGTCAACGTTGCCCTCCTCATATACCCTCTTGACCTTTGCCATCTGATTCGATTCGGTGATGACCTCCTCATGTTTGAGCTGCACGCACTCGTACATGGCCTCGCTATTGGGCCGAGCAAGACGCTCAGGAAGCGGAGCAGCGGAGGCGATGATGTGTGCAACTGAAACAACTGGCCTATGGTCCCTGGCTGAGTCAGTCTGATGTAGTTGGAGCCGCCTAGCGCCTCGACCGTGAACTTGGCAACTCTCGACTGCGGGGAGAGTAGCGCGAGGGACCACCACGTAGTCAATGTGACTTTCGCCAGTCTCACTGATATCGGAGACAACGTTCGCCGCGGCGAGGTACCTCGCCTGCAGCACGGGGCGGAAGGCCGCCGAGGCGGGGCAGGGGGTGCCGACGCCATGTTCTCCTGCAACGAAGGCGTCATCTGACTGCCTGAGACCTCCATTCAGATCCACGAAGAGAAGGGGAAGTGCACGTTTGCTGGCTAGCGTACTCTGCAAGCGAGCCACAACGGAGGTGACTGCTTTGTCATACCCATGCTTCTGTCCCGTCTTGGTAACACGAGGTGGAGAAACCAGCCAAATAACGCCGAACGCTTGCTCTTACTGCCTCACGAGAAGACATCCAGCTCTTCCCCACAACTGCTTGGGCACTGGCAGAAATCTTTTTTTCCTGAGTGTTTCTGAAACCAGCTTTTCTTCAACATGATGGTGATGCAGCACGATGGAGTGGCAAATGGCCCGCGCTCGTAACCATGCTGATAAGATCGAAACGAATCCACAATTCTCTCTGGCTTGACAAGCTCGTCCGTGCTGCGCAGCTGGCTCCCGCCTAGCACGATGGCGTCGTGGGACGGGTACTCGGCGACCAGGTCTGCGATCCTGGCGACGCGGGAAATCGCGCAGAGGTTGAAGCCGACGATGCAGAACAGAAGGCAGCGCTCATGAGCGAGCCGCCCACGGGCACACCGCCGCCATGGCTGCCAGGCGAGAGAGCCCTGGCGAGTGTGAGATCTGGATGGCGTGTGAGGTGGAGCTCGCTTTCTCATCACTCGGGCCACCTGGAGGAGGAGGAGGAGGACGACGACGACGACGACGAGGAGGCGAGGGACCTCCGGGACGAGCTGCGGTATCCGCACCCTCTCCTCCTCCCAGCCCCGGCGCCTCGACTGCACGAGGCGCCCGAGCCCCCCCCCCTCCCCCGCCCCCCCCGGCGGCCTGGAAGCGCGGCCAGCGCCGCGGGGAGGCCGGCGAACGTGGGCGTGCCCACGCCGGGCAGCTGGTGGTCGGGGGTGGCGCCGGCCTGGGCTTGCCGTCGCTCGGACGTCCATTTCCCGTGCATGTTTCGGTTTCGTGTGCTTTTTTTGCTCGATGGTCCAGGTTGGTCCTCGATGGCTCTCGCCAAGAAAAAATGCACACGTCCGAGCGATGCCAAGTGGGGGGGGGGAGGGCCCGACCTGCGACGTCCTGTTGTTTTCCAGGCGCGGTCCCCGGAAGTCCCGACGTCCTTTCCCGGGAGCGGCTCTTCGTCCCGAGGCGTTGTTTGAGGGTCACACAGGGCCTGGCGAGGGCCTCCACCAGGCCGAAGACAGCGAGAAACACTGCCATCCGGAACGCGATCCTGTCTGGGGATGGCTCCGCGGCCAACTGCCGCCACGCGTCGTAGGGAAAAGCCACGACGGCGGCGGCAAGCTTTTGCCCATGTCGTCGCTCTCCTCCGGGATCCACGCTGGGCCGGCAACAAAAAAACGGGTTGGGATGGACGGCCAGTCCCGGGAGAGAGAGAGAGAGAGAGAGAGAGAGAAAAAAAAAAAAAAAAAAAAAAAAAAAAAAAAGGTGAAAAAGGTGACCCGCGGGCCAGGCCTCGGGGAGGCCACGCCGTGGGCAAGAGACGCGCCGTCGGAGGGCTGAGCTTGGCGCCAAAGGGGGATGGGGATCCTCTTTGATGAGCCGATGTTCCACCACCACTACCACAGGTAGGGGAGGGAGGAGGAGGAGGAGGAGGAGGAGGAGGAGGAGGAGGAGAAGATGGAGGAGATGGCGGAGGAGGAGGGGGAGGAGGAGGAGGAGGAGGAGGAGGAGGAGGAGGAGGAGGAGGAGGCGGAGGAGGAAGAGGAAAATAAGGAGGAGGAGGAGGAGGAGGAGGAGGAGGAAGCGGACCTCCCCAGCCTACCGTCTCCCCCGTCCGACCTGTGGTATGGTGGTGGTAGAAAAAAAGGGGCCCATCACTCTTCCTCCTGCTGCAGTGGCGTCTACGTGCTGCCCCTGGCAGGGTCGCGCAGGCAAGCACGGCAACACGCTCCCGGAGCCTGGCAGGCGCGGCCAGCCCCGACACCGGCACCGACGTCGGCGCCGCTCGCAGGGGCGAGAGCGGAGAACCCGAAGCCTCGGGTCGGGGCCCCTGCGGGGCTCCAGCTCTGGCCTCCAGAGAACGGCCCCGACCACGGCGTCCCCCGCGCGGGCTCGATCGAGCGGGGCTTCGGCTCCGCTCCCCGCCACGTCGCCGGGGGTATGATCGTCACCGCTGGCGTCTGGTGTCAAGATCGTGGGCCCTGGTTTGGGAGCAAAGGGGGTGCCCCCGGAGCGCTCTAGGAGGAGGCGAAGAAGGAAAGGGGAAGGAGGAGGAGGAGGAGGAGGAGGAAAAGGGAAGAGGATGAGGAGGCGGTGGAGGGCTGCGAGGGAAAGGGAGAGCCTTTCTCCGAAACGTTGCGAGCGAACGTGCCTCCTCAGTCGAAGGAGGAGCAATCCGATTTTGAAGGCCCAGGAGGCATGAACCCGATTTGATCGTAAGACGAAGCCAGGACGAGGACAACATCGAGTGAAGATAAATCGAGAACCTCTGAAATCCGGCGGTTCTGGAGGATGCATCGGGCGCCGCGGCCTGCTAGCGTTCCGGAGCGCTCTGAAAGCGTTCCGAAACGCTCGGAAGCGGATTGATCCTCGTCCTGTCCGGGCCCGAAAACGCCTCCGCGGATCCGCGCGCAGGGGTGCTAGCGGCTTCCCCGCGAAGAGCTGCGCTCGGGGGCGTCCAAAGAGGGGGGTGTCCAAGAGGGGGGACGCACATCATGGCTGTCGGCATGTGCGCGGCCCAAGGGGGGACCTTGGACATCTTGAAATAAGAAGAGGCGCCATGAAATCTGGGGAGATATCATGGCCCCCGCCAAAATATCCACACACCCCTGGTCGTCACCCCCCTCTTTGCCGCCCCCGATACGCCTGAAAGCACCCAACGCAGAGCATGCGCGTAAAAATGATTCGGGCAGACCGGAACGGCGGGGTCAGCCTGCGACGACGGGTTTGGTGTCCGGTACGTGGCCCCCGGCGCTGCGCTGTCCTACAGTCGGACTTCACTGGACAGGACACGCGAAAGGACAAAAGACCCTTCCGAGGGCCACATTGCCATAGGGATGCAGAAAGCATGGGTCGCGAGACACAGGACACAAGGGTACCCTTGATTTGGCAGGGTCGACCTACTAATCCGGGCCGACTGTATGTGGGCCTGGTCTGGACTGGATTTGGAACACGTTTGGGTCTGGGCTTGGACCAGATTCGCCCCTGCATGTGGGAGACGAGAAGAACCAGGAGGGAGATGGGGAACAGGCAGGGCCCGGAGGAGCAGGAGAAAGGGCCAAATGAAGTCCACATGCAGGAAGAGCTGATTTCAAGGTCGCCGCTCAAGGCTCCCACGAGCGGACATCGACAGCGGGCGCCCCCGCGCAGCGGCCAGCCGTGAGGACTGGCACAGAGCCCTCAACCATGCGCGCGCGGCCGAAGCAGCGGCGGCAGAGCGAGCGCACACGTACAGTAGGAGCTCGACCACAAGGCACCTTCCGCAGGACACCCAAAACCTGAGACCCCGGGGCGTCCATCGACTTTGGGTGTGGGAACGTGGCCCTCGAAAACCAAGAGCAGGGGAGCGGACAATGACATAAACGTAAAAACTCGGAGGTCCGCACGGAGTTCTCGGATCCGCGCTGGACCACCATCTGGCGGCCCTTCCGGCGCCGCCCCTGGCGCGCTCCGCGATGCAGGGAGTGGGGCTCAGCGCCGATCCGAGAAATCCGCGCGGACCTCCGAGTTGTTTTCGTTCCCCTGAAAAGACCCAGGGCACCCTGGAGGCAAGCAAGGTGCTTCTTGGCATGGGTTTCCGCTGAAAGAACCGATCGGCTGCTGGCCGACGGGGGCGGACGGGCCCTAACGTCGGCCAAACGGCAACGCCCTTGGACGGCCTCGGAGCTAAAAGGCCCAGGTCAGCGGAGGGAGGAGGAGGAGGAGGAGGAGGAGGAGGAGGAGGAGGAGGAGGAGTAGGAGGAGGAGGACGAGCAGGAGGAGGAGGAGGAGGAGAAGGAGCAGGAGGAGGAGAGAAACAGGAGGGGAGGAGGGGAGGAGGAGAAGGAGGTGGAGAAGGAGGAGGAGGAGAGGAGGAGGAGAGGGAGGAGGAGGAGGAGGAGAAGAGGAGGAGGAGAAGGAGGAGAAGGAGGAGAAGGAGGAGGAGGACGGGGAGGTGGAGGAGGATAAGGATGAGGATGAGGATGAGGATGAGGATGAGGATGAGGATGAGGATGATGATGAGGATGATGATGATGATGATGATGATGATGATGATGATGATGATGATGATTGATGATGATGATGAGGATGAGGAGGAGGAGGAGGAGGAGGAGGAGGAGGAGGAGGAGAACGACGAGGACGAGGAGGAGGAGGAGGAGGAGAAGCAGGAGGAGGAGGGGGAAGAGGAGGAGAAGCAGGAGCAGGAGGAGAAGGAGGAGCAGGAGGAGGAGGAGGAGGAAATGGAGGAGGAGCAGGAGGAGGAGGAGGAGAAGCAGGAGGAGTAGGAGGAGGAAGAGGAGAAGGAGGAGAAGCAGGAAGAGGAGGAGAAGCAGGAGGAGGAGGAGGTGGAGGAGAGGTGCTGGAGCCACGCGGCTCCAAAGACCCGAGTCAGCCAGGGGGGATCAAAGACCAGAGGGGAGTTGACCCGCTGTTAGGGATCACCTACCGTTCGGAAGAAGTGGGTAGAAACCTGAAGTAATAAGGCGTTGAAACTAGATCCGGTTTTCGCCCACCCACCCTGAGATGGAAAGGGCAAGCAACTCGATCCTTACATGCTAGCCAACGTGGACTGCCAACAGAACGTTCGTGCACAGAGGAGGTGGAACCTATGCGGCGTAAGCTACGCGAGGTGAAAGCTGTGTCGTGCACGCTGTGTGGTGTGAGACACAAAGATGAGAGCTGTGCGGCGCAAGCTGCGAGGTGCAAGCTGTGCCGTGCAAGCTGTGCGGTCTGAGGTGATGCATGGGGTGTACCGCACGTTGTGCACGCTGCGCCGTGCGTGCGGTGAGGATCGGAGGCGAAAGCTACGGGTAAGCTGTGCGCAGAAGAGCTGTGGTGACGGCTGCGCCGCGCAGGCTCGCTGCACCGCTGCACGGGGCGCCCGCGAAGCGCCCGCGAGGCGGCCACGAGGCGGCAGCGTCTCGCAGCCTAGCCCTCCCCCCCCCCGCCCGCCGCACGGGGAGCGCCCACGAGCGGCCACGAGGCGGCCCCGTGGCGCAGACCGCCCCCCCCCCCCGCCCCCGAACTCGTGTTGTTTTTCGTGTCTCGCTCTTCGCTGCCGCTTCGCTTCGCTTTCCCTCCCCCGTGCACGGAGCGCCCACGAGCGCCCGCGTGGCGCAGCCCTCGGCAGAGCACACACGCACACACCCCTCTCCGGCAGCGCACGGGGCGCCCACAGCGGCGACGCCAGCGGCGACAGCGGTGCACTTCACAGGACACCCAAGGAGCAACCCCCGAGTGCAGGCACTGCCTGAGGAAAAGCAGGAGTGCGGCAGCCGGAATGTGGGAACCCGAACATACATGCCTTCAACGAGCGATGGGTACCCCCATCGCCTGCGCCCGTGGACCGCCGCGCCGCACCTAGCGTCATCCCAACCGAGGGGTGGTGGGGGTGGGCATCCTGGACGCTGTCTCAACCACGCACTCCTTCCCACCCCACCCTCATCCACGCACCCCTCCTTCTCCCCTATCACCCTGCCCCCCCCATGTTGTCCCCCCTCGGCCCCCCGATCCACCTTCCCCTCCTCCCTCTGACCCTCCTCCTCCTCCTCATCATCATCATCATCCTCATCCTCATCCTCATCCTCATCCTCATCCTCCTCCTCCTCCTCCTCATCAGCATCAGCATCAGCATGAGCATGAGCATGAGCATGAGCATGAGCATGAGCATGAGCATGAGCATGAGCATGAGCATGAGCATGAGCATGAGCATGAGCATGAGCATGAGCATGAGAGCATGAGCATGAGCATGAGCATCAGCATCAGCATCAGCATCAGCATCATCATCATCATCATCATCATCATCATCATCATCATCATCATCATCATCATCATCATCATCATCATCATCATCATCATCATCATCATCATCATCATCATCATGCTGCTCCTCCGCCTTGCCCTCGTGCTGCCCCCCCCAACCCCTTCGCCCCCCTCGCCCCCCCCCCCCCCCTCCTCCTCCCCCTTCCTCCCCCCTCTGTCCTTCTCGCACCCCCTGTATCCACCTACCCCTCCTCCCTCTCTCCATCTCGCCCTCCATCTCCCCCCCCTCTTCCTCGCCTTGGTGCTCCCCCCCCCTCGGCTCAGCGTGAAAGGAGCGGGTCATGCGGGAAACGGGTCCTGGACCCCCGGGACTTCCCCCGAGCTCCTCCCGAGCAACTTCAGGACGGTCGCGGGGGCCCGGCGAGGGCCCCCGGGAGCCCGATGACGTGACACGCAGGACCCGTGCCCCTCGACGCCCCATTATTTCGTGCGAGTCGCCCCCCCTGCGAGGCGGAGATTTATCCATATCCACCGCCTGGGAACCGACGTCCTGGTGCCCCAGCGGGCGGTGGGCATGGATATAGTTCGGCCCCCAGGGGCCCGAATGTCCATATCCAACGCCTGCCGAGGCTCCGAAAACTGACTCTCCAGGCGGTGGTCATGTATAAGTTCCTGCCTCGGGCCCCCCCCCTGCCCGCCCTCGCCCCCCCCCCACACACACACACACACACACACACACACACACACACACACACACACACACACACACACACACACACACACACACACACACACACACACACACACACACACACACACACACACACGCACACACCACTCTGGACGCCCGAAAAAGGTATGGAAAAACTTGGCACAATGCCCAACAACAAATGCTGCCCCAGACCAACGGCGGTCGCTGCTGGGCAGGCGGCCTCCCGTCTAGAATGGACACGGGCCGCGGCGGCGCGGACAGCGAGCCCTGTTCAAAATGAGCAGGAACTGCTGTTGGGGAGTGTACCCGTTCTCGCCGTACCCATGTCGTTCGTGCCGACCCACCACTTGGTTCCCTTGAGCAGGGGCCGACCGTCCTGGCATTCCTATAGTCCTACCACAAAATATTCTCAGAACCCAAAACTGATCGAATAACACAAACAATGCTCTCAGAACAGAAACCCGATGGGGCAAAACAGGACAGTCCCCCAACCAGACCTGTTCTGAGAGCACTTCGGAGGGAACCACCACAGGCTCTCAGAACACTGTTCGGTGGGGCTGTAGGCGAGCCAGGACGCTTCGCCACTGCTCGGGGGCGGCAAAGAGGGGGGTGTCCAAGAGGGGGGGGTGCAAATCATGACCGGCGGCATGTGCGCGGCCCAGCGGGGGGGCCAGGGACGTAGTGAAACAAGAAGAGGCGCCATGAAATCTGGAGAATCTCATGGCCCCCGCCATCATATCCACCCCCCCCTAGTCATCACCCCCCTCTTTGCCGCCCCCGAACTGCTTGAGCTTCCCGCCCCACCACCCGGGACCCCGGGCGGGCCTCCTGGGCCCTGCGCAGGTGCGCGTAGCAGGGCAGCGACGCCCCCTCGCCCTCGTGGTCCTCCGCGCGGGGGCGGGGCGGGGAGCGCGGGCGCCCCGGCGAGGCCGCGAGGGCCCGAGCGGGAAGGCCCGGGCAGCAGGGAGGGGAGGAGGGGGAGGGAGGCAGGGAGGCAGGGAGGAGCTCCAGGAGATCCGCGCGGGCCGTCGAAAGTTCTGCTCATGCTGTCCTCTGCTCCTCGAAGGTCGGGTCGGGCGAAAGGGGGGGATAGCAAAGGGGGGGGTTGAGAATCAGCTCAGGTAGCTGAGTTTCCCGGCGCCTAGGGGGGCTATGTATAGGGCGACGAGATCTATACATATCCACTGCTCCTGGCCAGGCCCATCCTGGGCCCAGGAGCTGTGTATATGCCTCCCTGGCCAGGCCAGGAGGGCGTATACACCGCTCCTGGGCCCAGGATTGGCCTGGCCAGGAGCAGTGGATATGCATAGATCTCGTCGCCCTATATGTATCGAGGAATGGGCCCCTCGGCGGGGCCGAAACCAGCTGCATGCAGCGAATTTCGTACCCCCCCCCTTTCCGAATCCCCCCCTTTCGCCCAGCCCGAGAAGGGGGGCTGCCGCCAGGGCTCTTCTTGCTGCCCCCCCCCCTGGCGACCGTGCTCCCCTGCGAACGATGGTACACCGAGCAGACCCGCAGCCGCGCGAAGACCAGCCTGCCCTGCAACAGCAGAGAGGCCCTCTCAAAAAGGGGGCCCGGCGAGGGCCGGGAACCCTCGGGCGGCGTGCCGCGGCGGCGGCCCCGGCGACACGCTGTGCAGTTTCTGGTACATAGGATCTTTGGGAAAAAAGTATAGGATTTTAAGAATGATTAATTGATGGATGAATGTCTGCGTGAACTCATCGTTGTTTCTAAAACTGAACCCCCCGCATTTTCAATGCATGATCCGCACGCGGAGCATGTATCAAACACGGCACTGTCTGCCCTGCGAGCGGATGGCGCGCCGCGCCGCTCCGGGGGGGGGGGGCGGGAGGCGGGACGGCGACGCCCGGGGCCTGGGCAGCAGATGGCGCGTCGCGCCGCAGCGCGGCGAGACGGAACTGGCGGAACGACACGCCGTCCAAGAGTTCTTGGCCGTCGAGCTGAGGAGCGCAGCGCCCCGGAAGCCAGAGTCTGAGGGGCAACAATCCGGGGGGCGACCCGATTTCCCCCCAATAGACGTGGGTGGTGCAATTCAAGGGGCACGCGACTTTGGCCACCAATATATCAGTTTCGCTGGCGTTGGGCTCTGGAGCGGAATTATCGCCGGCCCCAACGAGAGGGCTGCTTTATTTTCGCCAGCGTTTGGGCTCAGTGATCGCGTGAGCGCGGGGGCGCGTCGCCAACCCCAAGGCACTTGAACAAGCGCGCGCACTGTACACCCGCTTGCAAAGCACGATCGTAAGTGTGTGTGTGCTTCTGTGCGGCTATGCGTGTGTGCACGTGTGTGCTTGTTTGTGAGTTTGCAGCGCCTGTGTAGATGATTGTACGTTTGCGTGCGCACGCGTACTCACGCGCGCAATGCGCCACGCGAAACGAACGGGGACGAGTCGCATCCCACGTTGCGATGAAATGCGACGTAGTGTTCGCCGGCCCTTGGGGTCATATTTTTCGCCCTGGAATACTTTTCGCCGGCGCGCAGCCCAACACGCAGTTTCCCACCCCCCCCTCCGTCTCTATTAAGGGAAATGGAGTAGGCATAGGGGTATCGAGTTACCGAGTTCGAATGGCCGAAACATCGCCCACGTATGGTCGTTACGTCGTCGATGCTGGCCTCCCCAACCGTCTACATATCGTCGATATACCACCTGCTGCGTATCAATGATGCATCGTCGATGTACCAACCATGAGAGGTCGATGCATCCCCCCAGATGCCCATCCCCCCCATTCGCTGCCCCCGAGAGACCCTCCTGCACCCAAAGCGGTCCTCATCTCAGCGTCCTGGCTGTGGCTGGCGGGCGCGATTGTCCGAGCCGGGAGGCGGCCCACGCGCACGCGCGTGCCGCCCGGCAGTTGGCGTGGGCGGCCTGGTGTGTTGCGCCGCGCGCGGCTGCTGCGTGGCAGGGGCACACGCAGTCGCTGACCGTTCCTCAAGCTCCTCCTCCTCCTCCTCCTCCTCCTGCTTCTCCTCCTCCTCCTCCTGCTCGTCATCATAACCATCATCTTCATCACCACCACCACCACCACCCCACAACCATTATCATCATCATCATCATCATCATCATCATCATCATCATCATCATCATCATCATCATCAGCAGCAGCAGCAGCAGCAGCAGCAGCATAATCATCCGCACCATCATCCTCATCATCATAATCCTCATCATCAGCATCATCAGCATCATCATGATCATCATCAGCATCATCCTCATCATCATCATCCTCATCATCATCATCATAATCATCATCAGCAGCATCATCTTCAATATCGTCATCATCATCATCCACATCATCATCAGCATTAGCATCAGCATCAGTATTGACGTCATCATCATCAGCAGCAACCGCATCATCATGATCACCGTCATCATCATCAGCAACAACACCCTGATCACCAGCATCAACCAACTAATTATCCCGAGTAGCCGTCATCATCACAACCATCTACCACCAACCATCAGCCATAACTAATCAGTCATGATGACCATCACCTCAAATAACGACAACCATTGACCATTAATCCTCATTCCCATCGGCAGCAGCATCAACTTCATCATTATCAGCATCGTCGTCATCAGCATCATCAACATCATCATTTCAGCATCAGCATCATGATCAGCATCTTCGGCATCATCATCATCATCATCATCATCATCATCATCATCATCATCATCTCGATCATCATCATCATCATCAGCATCATCATCGTCATTGGCATCATCATCGTCATCATCATCAGCACCATCAACACCACCACCATCATCGTCGTCGTTCTTTTCATCGTCATCATCATCAGCATCATCATCATCACCGCCAGCATCAGCATCAACATCATGGTCATCCTCTTCCTCCTTCTCCTCCTCCTCCTCCTCTTCCTCCTCAGCATTGTAATCATCATCATCACCATCACCATCACCATCACCATCATCATCATCACCATCACCATCACCATCATCACCATCATCATCCTCATCACCCCCCTCGGCCTCCCCAGTTGCAGTGGCTCTGCGGCGAGTGTGGCGCGCTCGTGAACGGCCCGGACCCGCCGTCGAGCTGCGCATCCTGCACTAAGAGAGGTCTCGCGCGCCACGGGAGTCCGGCTCCGCTTCCGTGCGACAAGGGCAGGGGAGGCGGGCACGGAGAGGACGGGACGTCGATCGAGGATCGAGGACTCTTCGCGGTCGTGCCTGGCTGCTGCCATCCTTCTCTTGCCTCTCTTCTCGGCGGCGCGCGGGGAGGGGGGGAAGCGTGAGGGGCAGGACCTCTCGGGAGGCAGCGGGCCTTCTCAGAATCCCTGTGGCCCTCTGAGAAATGGAGGGCAGACAATCCCCTCCCACAGTCCCATAGTGATCATCCCGACACGACACGCGAAGCAGTTTAGTAAACACGCCCACCGGAGGAATCGACCAGGACAGGGCTGTGTAGTAAACGCCCAGGGCCGTTCAGCAAACGCCAATCATCGGGCCTGGGTGGTTTAAAACAGGGCTAGGATCGGGATAAATCGCTCCAGAGCGTTCCGGAGCGCTCTCAGAGCGTTCCGGAACGCTCTGGAGCGGCCGCGGCGCCCAATACATCCTCCAAACCCGCCGATTCTCAGAGATTTCGAGTTATCCCGATCCGATTTTGTCCCGATCTTCGCGTCGATTGGTGTTCTCTCTCCCTTGCGAGAAGCCGTTCCTGCCTGCCGCGGAGGCATAATAGACATCTTCTCGGACGGCCGCAGGCCTTGCGAGCCGTCTGCGCAGGCCCGCCCCCTCTGGCTTTCCCCCCCGGGCACGCCACGGATCTCCTCCTGCCTCCCTCCTCCCCCTCCTGCCTCCCTCCTCCTCCTCCTCCTCCTCTTCCTCCTCCTCCTCCTGCTCCTCCTCCTCCCTCTCCTCATCAGTCGGTCCTGCTCGGACGTCGTCTCGGCTTCGGACATCCCCTCGAGCTCGAACTCCACCTGCGGCCGTCGCGGCGGCTCGAGGAGAGGGGGAGAAGGAAGAGAGCGGAGGGGCAACGTCACGCCTGGCTCAAGGGGGGGGAAGGAAGCATCGACCTGGAATCGCCGATACATCGCCGAGCTATCGGCCAAAGGCCCACGACAGCGCAGCCGCACGTTCCCGGGCGGGGTGGGCTATCGGACACCTATCGGCGATGAATCGGCGACTGGGGGTCAATGCGTCCCGATGGAGGGTATCCCTTCCTACCGTAGCCGCGGAGTACAGCCATCGTGCTGCCATGAAGCATGCTGAATGCGGAAGGGGCTTCTCTGGCCGCGGCGAGCTGCCTCGTACCTCGCCCGCCCACTTCCCGACGTCCAGGCTCTACCTTCGTCGCCCCGTCGAGGCAACAGTTTCGGCCGCAGCCCCATGCCCAAGGCGGCAAGTGGGGGGAAGCTAGGAAGCACTGGGAAGTGCAGGTGCCCAGTGGAGGAGACAATGCAAAGATCCCTGGTAGCAGAGCTTCTCACAGGGCTGCCATCTGTTGCGCTCGCGACCGCGCGCAGGAGCAACAACGATTTGAAGGAGCCTTCGTTTTATGCGTTCCGATTGTGATACGTGCGCATCGCACGTGCATCGAACGCGCCAATTGCCCGATAAGCAGCCTTATCCTTCTCAACTCCCTCCCCTCCTGAGCGGGCCCCTGGGCTGCGTGAGAGACGCTTGGCGCAAGCAAGAAAGCGCAGTCCCCTGGAGCCCTCCATCCATGGACACACACGTGTTCCATGAATGCACACGCCACTCATCTCTAAGTAGTCCGCCGCTTGATGGCTCATCGGCAGTTTGGAAAATGATGGCGCCCCTGCCCCGCTGCCCTCCCGTTTGCTCCCATATGCTCCACTCCCGCCCCCCCCTATGCAAGGCAATGTATGTGTTCGGTGCTGGTAGTTGTGTGTAAGTGTGTAGGTGTGTAAGTGTGTAAGTGCGTAAGTGTGTAAGTGTGTATGTATGTAAGTGCGTGAGCATGTAAAAGTGTAAGAGTGTAAGTGTGTAAGTGGATAAGTGGGTAAGCGTGCAAGTGAATAAGTGTGTGTGTGTGTGTGTAAGTGTGTAAATGTGTCAGTGTGTAACTTTGTAAGTGTGTAAATGCGTGAGTGTGTACGTGTGTAAGCGTGTAAGTGTGTACGTGCGTAATTGTGTACGCGTGTACGTGTGTAAGTGTGCAAGTGTGTAAGTGTGTAAGTGTGTAAGTGTGTAAGTGTGCAAGATTGCCAGTGTGTGAGTGTGTGAGTGTTTGAGTGTGTGAGCGTGTGAGTGTGTAAGTGTGTAGGTGTGTAGATGTGTTGGTGTGTAGGCGTGTAAGTGCGTAAGTGCGTAAGTGTATAAGTGTGTAATGTGTAAGTGTGTAAGTGTGTATGTGTGTAAGTATGTAAGTGTGTAAGTGTGTAAGTGTGTAAGTGTGGAAGTGTGCAAGCGTGTATGTGTGCATGTGTGTATGTGTGTATGTGTGTGTGTGTGTGTTCGTGCGTGCGTGCGTGTGTGTGTGTGTGTTTGTGTGTGTGGGTGGATGTGTGGGTGTGTGGGTGTGTGGGTGTGTGCATGTGTGGGTGTGTGTGTGTGTGTGGGTGGGTGGGTGGGTGTGTCAGGCTGACGGTGCGAGCTTCAAACTAAGACGCATGTCTGGATAAGGTTCGGCGCCATCAAGGCTCCAGAGCAGACACGACGCTCACCACCAGTAAATGTAGCAATAGTTTTTATTCGGGGCGTGGTGAGGATGGCGGCATGAGTTCACAGGAGAAGCCCCCTTCAACGCATGATAACTTATAGATATCTGTTCCTCCGAGGAGCTCTTTTTCCTCAGTGGCCAGACCGAAGGTTTGATCTGTGTGCTTACTGGTGCCCAGAGCTCTAGACGAGAGGATGCAATCAGGCGCCAGTCCTCGAAACCGACGGCAGTCAGCACAACACCTCGCGTAGATTTTGCTCCGCGGGTGGGCTCGGGGGGGAGCTTGAGCACAATCGGTAGCGGGCGTGCTGTGACGCGCGGCCCCCTGTCCTCAAGGCACTCTCAGAAAAGATTTACATGCACGCATTGCCATCTGTTCCTCCGAGGAGCTCTTTTTCCTCAGTGGCCAGACCGAAGGTTTGATCTGTGTGCTTACTGGTGCCCAGAGCTCTAGACGAGAGGATGCAATCAGGCGCCAGTCCTCGAGACCGACGGCAGTCAGCACAACACCACAAAATCGGAGAACTCCGAAACCATATGTCTGGAGACTCGACTTAAAGGCGAGGGGCCACTTTAGAAAACATCCCCCGAAACACATGGTTCCGATGTGCATTGAGAAACGCACGAGCAATATGTACACACAGGTCACTTGGGCACGGTTCGGCGATAGCCGTGAGAAAACGGCCGGCATTATCTTTACCGGCGAGTTCGATGTGGGACTTACCTGAGAACGAGCAAATACCTCTACCACAGCACTTGAATGGACGCAGACTTGACAGGTCAGCATTAGCATAAAGGATTGCAGTGCGTTTTCGCCACGGAGTGCCGAAAGCGCAGAAGTCCACGGTTAAGCGCTGGACCCCGGACCGCTTCGAGACTCTTTCAGCCACAGGTTGTTTCCAGAGCCAGGAGGACCCCGGGTTTTCCAGGCCAACAGGGATCCCAAGGGACAGCGCTAACTCAAAAAGACTAAAACTGAACGCACAGAGCCTATTGCCTTGCAAAACTTTCAGAGCATCACCAGGCGACAATCCAGGGAGGCCCTGAGGGTGCGAGCTGCTTCTGAGCGGAGGGGGGCCATTTGGTCGGTTGCGCGCGAGCGACATCGACTGACAAGGCGTGCCCAACCACACAGCTGCCACAAGGCCTGACCGAAGCCATCCGCGAACAAGCTGCTGAACTCGGCGTTGCAGAAGGTCTGAAGCCGGGTCATGCTTGAGGTCCAGCTCAAAGGCGGCCAGGCGGCCGCGGGAGACTCGCCACGCCAGAGAGAGGCGCCCTGACCCGCTGAACACTTCTAGGAACACGGGTTGACCGGCGTCCTCTACAGACCGAGCCAGATTTTGGAGAGGCGCCCGCCAATGGTGTCGACCAGGCGCGTGGCGCGGCGCTGCTCGGAGATCGGAAGCCGTCGCATCTGCTCTGCCACGCGGCCCCCTTTGGTGTAGCGCCGTAGGGACGAGTCCGACACCCACCTCCCCCTCTTTTTGATCTCGTCGAGGCTTCTGAACTTTGCGAGGTATTCGTGGGAGGCCCCCCCGTGTCGGAGGGTGTAGAGCGTCGGCGGCCCCAGGACGTCGAGGTGCAGCGCTGTCGCAGCACGCCTGAAGACCAGGGCCCACTGGTTGTAGCTCATGTCGAAGACGCGGCCGCCTGGCGCGGCTCGGGCCCGCAGCGCCTGCAGCAGCGGTGGCAGCCAGGTGAACTCCGGGCTGTCCAGAAGGAGGCCCTCGTCGTAGACTCCCGTCTTCGAAGGCTGAGCGCACTCCATCGGATGCAGGACCACCGACCAGAAGTTCAGGAAGGTTCGCCCCGGAGGGGCGCCCTCGGCAGGCGGGATCACCTGCTCGCGCGTCAGGCTGAGCAGCTCTGCCGGCCGAAGGTACAGCGCGAAGCAGACCGCCGTCGCCGCCGCCGCTGTCGTCTCGCCTGCATCCAGCATCCAGTCGATCATCAGGCAGGCAATCGGCCAGGGCAGCGGCAGCCGGGAGCGTGGCGGTACCAGCCGGGCCCAGCCCTTCGCAGCACGAGCGGCCCTCGGGAAGGCCACCTGCAGCCGGCCGGGCGCCGCGCGGCAATGAGCCAGTGCCGCCATGTACTTCGTCGCCTCCTCGCTCGGGTAGCCGTCGAAGAACAGCTGGTTGAAGAAGGTCACCAGTGCGACGTCCAGCTCGGGCACCTCCCCGATCGGCAGCCGGACCGAGGTCGCCCACCCCGTGAACTTCGAGACCCTGTCGGCATAGTCCCGGCGGGTCGCCTCCCCCACGGCCTGCGTCTCCAGGAAGGTCAGCGAGCCCGAGGTCGCCGCCGTGTTGGCGGCGGGGAAGGCGCGCCTCCTGGCAACTCGGCGGTCCGCCTGATCCCCCCAGGACAGCGCAGCTGCGCTCTGGGAGCGGCTCCCGCGCCCAAGGTGGGTGGGCGCTGGGGCTGCTGGAGCCGCCGCGGGCCGCCTGCGAAGGACGCCCGACGGGCTGGCAGCAGACGCTCCCTGGGGCGACGACCGCTGGAGCATACCACGCCTCGGGCCTAGCACCAGGCCGGTTCCGTGATGCTGGGTCGGCAGAGTTGAACTCGGACGGCAGCCACCTCCAGTACGCCGCCGAGCCTGAGGCCAGCAGCAGACATGCCACCTGCCGGCAGACGGCGAGGAGGGCGGGCGCCGAAGACCGCCCCTTTGCCAGAGCCAAGATGGGAGCCATGGCATCATTCAGCATTACATGGGCCTTCCGAAAGGACCTCTTGGAGCGAAGCTTGTGCTTAAGCGCCATCACGCCGGACCTGGCCTCCAGGATGACCTGAGGGGCTGAGCGCCGCCAGGGCACCGAGAGGACCGGGTGCCAGTGGTCCCTCCAGATGTCGGGCGGGACCTCCTCGAAGCTAGGGTCCACGTCGGAGACTTCGGGCCCGTCCGGGACGGTTCCTGAGGAGCCTTGACCAGGGACAGCAGCGGCTCGGGGCCCAAGACGTTGGCGCTCAGCTTCCCGAGAGAACCTCCAACGCTCGTTGTACCGGGCCAGACGCTTGACCGAGTCCTCAGAGACCTCCCGCTGGGTAACTCCAAATCCCCAAGACGACGCATCCAGGCACGTGAGGGTGGTGTCGAAGGGCAACCCGAGGTCCCTGCTGCAGAAGATGAGGAGAGCCCGAGCCCAGCGTAGTTCACGACGGACGACGGGCCAGAGCTTAGCGGCGCGATTGTGGTATACCTCCCCAAACTTGTAGACGGCCCCCAGGCACGAGAGGAGCTCCCTCCTAATGAGCACCCTGGACGTGATGTGCGAGACGATCCTCACCATCTCCTTTCCAGAACAGAACCCACGTCGGAGGACCTCCTGAATCCCAAGGTACAGCTTCCACCTAAGCCTGGGGTTGAGCGAGATCACGGGCGAGTTCGAGTCGAAGGGCCAGCCAAGAGTCTCCCCGCCCACTCCGCTCTCCACCCCGTGAGTAGGCAGTCCCACAGCACGCATATGGTGATCGACCTGACGGGCAGCAGCAATAGCAGAGGCCTCCGATAACGACAGCGCAACGAAGTTGTCGACGTATTCGGTATGAACAACGCCCGAGTCGACGACAGGGGCAGGCAGGCGATCCACCAGGACACGCTCCGGCCTGACGAGGCCAGCACGCCGCGAGACAATCTCATTCACTGACTGGCACAACCAAAGACTGAGACTGAATCCCATCGGAGGACACCTGAAGCACGGATAGACCCACTGCGTAGGCGCCACGGGCCTTCCACTCGCATCGACCGAGATCCCCAGTTCACCAGCCCTGATCTTAGGGAGTCCGAAGTACCGACGAAGCCAAGGTGGGAGCAACATGGTATAAAAGGCATCCGCGATGTCCACACCAGCGACACACACAGGCTCCCGACTGTCAACCCGGAGCTGAGAGAACGCGGCCCCAGTTGCCAGCTTCACTTTGGGGGGCTCGTCGAACAACTGGGACGGGATCCGGCCATCCAGTATGAGCCTCAGGGCCCCTGATTTCTTATAGACGAAGAACATTCCCACTGAGCTCAACGCATCGGTATGAAACTCAACGAGGTGCGATGACACAAGACGGTGCAATACTTTCTTATATAAACGAGGGTTCCTCAAGTTGGGATCCGAATACGCCCTCTTCGGAGCGTGCTCCGCGACCCGGGCAAGCCCCCGCTCACGGGGCAAAAGTAGTTCTTGAAGGCGGTGACCAATACTCATGCTGTCATCCCCGATGAGCGCAGACAAGGACTTCGGTTCGGAGAGCACGCTCGGCAGGGAGATCAGATCGACGCGGTCGAAGGTCACCGGCGCAATCACGGCAGACTCCTGGTCGTATGACTGCGCGACGCGGAGCTCCTCGAGGGCTCCTGCGGGAGTGAGGTCGGGCGGGGGCACTCCGAAGGCGTCGACGGCCTCCTGGATCACCGCCAGAGCCTCCTGCTGGGCGGTCGTAGGGCCAGTGAGGCCGGTAGGCCGCGGACAGCTCGAACCAGTGTACATCTCATTCATGGCGCGGATGGCGTCGACGACCATCTCGCGGCGGTGACTGGTCCTGTGGAGTCGCCTCTTAGTTGTGCGAGATAGGTCTGTAGCCACAAAACTACGCTCACCACCGGCGGGCACAGGGAGCGGAAAGAGATCCCGATGCCGTCGCTGACGAGCTGGCTGGGCCTCATGTACATCTGCAGCGCGGGAGGCCATATCCGCGAAGCCCCCTCGAGAGTCGCTGAAGGCGGTCGGGGAGTCCGCCTCCAGGCCCCGCTCCATCATGGAGCCAGAGCGCGGCGCTCTTCCTTAGCCTTCCTGATCTGCTTAAGGATTCCAGCGTCGCGCTCCACTTGTTTGGCCACGTGCTCCAGTAATGCCGGAGCCACCATCATGCGGCCGTCCTCGCGGGCCGTGCCCGTGAAGACCCCCACCTCATCCACGAAACCGAACTTCAAGAAGCCACCGCCGCTCCGGCTCTTGGGTTTGCCCTTCGCCTTCGCCTTGGGCTCGCCCTCGGCCGAAACAGCAGTGGAGACGCCCGAGTCGCGCGCCTCGTACTCCATGGCGTACATGTACTCGTACAGCTGCGCCTGCCGCAGCATGACCTCGACGCCCACCACATTGGGCAAGTCGAGGAGGTCCCACGTCATCAGGTAGTCGACCATCCGCATGATGGACTCGTAGTGCGTCACCCCGAAGTCATCGCGGGACAGCCGGTAGTAGGACACGAACTGGTGGAAGTGCTCGATGGCCCCTCCGCGCTTCCTGTCCAAGAAGCGGAGGCACCATAGCGTGGTCCTTGGGCCGTCCAGCGGCCAGTCGGGGAAGGGCTCCTCGCGGAGCCTGTCGACACTCTCGTGGAACTGCACGCGCTGCCGCGAGCCGTCACTAAGCAAGGCCACAGGCTGGAGGCGGGCGTCAGCGAGGGCCTCGGCGCCTCGGTAGGCGGCCTGCGAGGTCGTGATCAGCCGGATGGCCGACCAGCTCCCGCCAGCGTCCTGCTTCAGGCCGATAGCCCCCCGGACGAGCTCCGTCCCGTCCATCGTGACAGGGTCCCCACGCCGGGCCGTCGTCGTGGTCTCGACGTAGACCCACTGTCCGTCAGCCCCAGGCACGGCATTCGGCCCCAAGGGGCCTGCGGGAGCTCCTGCAGCGGCGAGCGGTGCGGCTGCTGCCGCAACTGGGGCGGCACCAGCAGGCAGCCCAGCCGCGGGCGCGGCGGGACCAGCCGGCACCACAGCCAGCGCGGCGGCCACAGCCGCCCCTCCCCCGGCGGCAGGGGCGGCGGGGGCGGGCCCAGGCGCGACCGCGCCACCAGCCGCGGCCGCGAACGTGAAGTAGACAGCAGCGCCCGCCGGAGGCACCACCCCGGGCCGCCCGGCCGCTCGCTCCGCGTCGAGGAACACGTCGCGGGCGTAGGCGTCCACCTCGTTCCTGATGGCCACCTCCTCGGCCGCCGTCAGCGCGCGCCGGAAGCGGTAGAGGTTCCCAACCTCCAGGCCAGCTGGGCGGGTGCGCCGGTCGTCCTGGAAGCGAACCGCAGCCAAAGTCCCATCTGACATGTCGTACAGCTCTTCGTATACGTCGCCATCCGGCGTCGAGATCAGCACCCGCAGGGAGGACCAGCGGGCATCAGTCGGATCCTGAATCACCCGGCCCCACACGCGCCGCTGATGCCACAGCGGCGCGCCGGCGTACTGTGCCCACGCCCACCGGCGCACCCCCGGCGGCGCCTGCTCCTGCGCCATCCTTCAGGGCGGCGGGCGTCGGAGCCGGCCGCAGCCTCACCACGGCCGAGCCGACCTGCCTCACCACGTGGAAGCTGAAGACCAACAGGTTGACGGCGACCAGGAAGCAGGTCAGCCACCCGCCCGTCCAGGAGAGGCCCTCAGGCTCCTGGGCGACCGGCTGGGGCGCGGGCGCGGGTGCCGGCGCCTCTGGAGCCGCCGGACAGGCGGCCGGCGGGTGGAAGTGGATCGGCGCCGCCGCTGGGCAGGCTGGGCACGCCGGCGGCTGCGGGCAGGCGGGGCACGCCGGGCAGCGGGCCGACCAGCTCACGACCGTCTGCGAGACGGTGCCGACGAGCCAGTCCAGGTACCGCTGGCCAAACAGCCAGGCCATGGGAAGCGGGGGATGCGTCTCCCGGCGCGGCCGCGCCGGTGTCAGCTTGAGCACAATCGGTAGCGGGCGTGCTGTGACGCGCGGCCCCCTGTCCTCAAGGCACTCTCAGAAAAGATTTACATGCACGCATTGCCATAGGTAGATGCCGACTTGTCATGGACATGGGAAGACTGGTCAAACATAGGAAAACAACACGTACAAACGTCACGGAATTGAAGCCGTCGAAATCGATCCCGCCTGCGCTGACCGAGTGGTAAAATAACGACATGCGCCTTTCTTGCACAGAAGTCCCGCCAATCACGCGCTGTTGCAACCTGAAAATGGAACATGTGCGATTCGAGCGCAACGCTTGCATTGCTCTCGAGGGTGCTCGATCCCTCGAAAAAAACAAATACGAAAAGGGATGCAAATGTCAATGAGAATTGCCTTCCCTTCGGATCTTGTCACCGCAGGCGCCTGACCCGCCATGGCAGCAGCTCTCCCTTGACGGTGCTGGGCATGCCGGCGCACTGCCTGAGGCATCGGTGGTGCACGCGAAACGCCAAGGACGAAGAGACATGGTATAAAGAACAATAGCGCCGAGCGGGAGAAGAAACATGAGTATGAAGATAATATCAATGCGCGGGGACAACAAGGGCCACACATACGCATCCAATGGGCCTCCGCTCATGCGACTGCAGCCACGGTTGCTGTGTCTGCATCTCCGGATGCTGCCTGCAACTGCCAAGTGATCCTGGTGATGCTGCGACTGTTACTGCTGACGCTACTGAAGCAGGAACTTCTACCTGTTTCAGCAACGGGGCGAACGATTATACTCCTGCTACTGCTCCTACGACACGTGTGGGTATGATCACGGAAACTGCCACTACTACGAATGGTTAGTGAACGCTTTACGGCCACAAGTGCAGCTGCAATGTCAATAATGTCAACCCAATCCAAGACTACGGCCATGAAGCCTGCATGCGGCAATTATGGAAGCGACAACGAAGACCGCGAACACCACTTGCCACTAACACCACCAGCCCTCGCAATTGCTGCACAACCGAGCATCACCAATACGACTAAACCTGAAACTACTATACTTAGGTCGGGCGTGTCCCCCTACAGGGGGATTTGTGACGAAAACATAAAAATAGTTAAATACCCCAGCATGGCCAAAACATTGTCAACACATCGTCCCCAGACTGTTTTTGTTAAAACTATGTTTGAATATTCCTCCTGTAGGAGGGACAGGCCCGACTAAATACTAAACTCTACTACTCTACTGCGGCTACAAACACTACGTGCACTCACACGCAAAGCGACTCGGGCGACGGACCTGCTGTAAATCCGCCGACCCGCGATTTCTGAGGGTGAAGAGGTGTGTGCGGCATTTGGCTTTCCCCCTTCGCCTTTCCCCGGGTCGGCACTCCTTTTTTATGGGGGTGGGGTGGGGGGGCGAAGGGCTTGCTCTCTGGGAAAAGGGCTCGTTCTCCGGGCGTAAGTAAGGAGTCCCGTGAAACTCTAGGCGCTCTTCCGATCGACGACGGCACGGGGGAGACCAGCGCGGTACGGTGCGCACAAATCCTCCCCAGAGAAGTCGCAACGTCGAGAGCAGGAAACCCCGAAGCCAGCTGGCAGTATCCTCATCTTGCCCAAAGCATCGGTCTACTGGGACTGAACCAGACACGCAAACCCTAACGGACCTGTTCCCAGACGCGTTCCAACGAGGATTCCGAAGCGAATCGCGAGCGTACGCTGAAATGGATTACGGATCAATGGATCTGGCGCGTAAGCGCCAGATCCACGGGTCAGAAAAATCGTCCGAAACCAATGCCGCATGACTTGGCGACGGAACGCACCGATTCTGCATGGAAGCGGGATCCGTCACAAATCCACGCGACCCAACCCACATCGGCGCTTAATCGACCCGCGCAATCCAGCCGTGGCGGCGAAGGACGGGCAGCGGCATGGGCACTAACTGGATCTGGGGATGACGTGGCCGCAGAGCCGAACAACCCCTCAGTGCAGTAGGCGTCGGCTCGCCTATGAAGGCATGGGCGGTCGAGTCCATTTTTCACAAGTAACTGTAGTTCAACCGTTGCAATAGACTGAGGCACGCACAGAACACGAAACGGCACGCACAGAAACGCACATACCGTTCAACGGCGACGACGAAAAGGGCGCACGCAGCCGCGCGCGCCTTTTTTGTCTCTGCCGCTCGACAGCGAGAGATGCTGCGGCGGCCGCAAAACTTGAAAACGAATCCTCAACTTCCATCCTCAAGAGGACGGGAGGGGAAGACATAACGAAAAGAAGGGGAGACCCAAGAGGCAGACGAGGGCCCCCGAAACACAGCGGGGTTCCCGCTCGAAATCAAGGTGTGCCGTATACGAGCGGTAAAACACACTGTCATCAGCCGATGTGATTGTTGCACTTCGCGGCCCCAGCAGGTTCGATCGTTTTCCCGGGGGCAGATCGGTTTCCCATGGGTAAGTATGAGGCCTGGAAGCGTTTCTGATGGTCCTGGGGCCCGAAAGCAGAACTTCAACACCGAAATTGGAAACAAAAACAAAAATTACTCACTGCGTGGGGCTCCCCATATGTGCATCTCATGTTTTATGTCATGCCATAGTGAGCGTCTGTTCATGAGCGTTTGACGATAATAGCGCGTCCAAATGGGCGACAGGATGTTGGGCACGAAAACGAGAAAACCGCCCGAGACATCCCCACAAACTGGCCGCGAACGGACCCGCGTCCTACCCCCTGGCGGCTCCTTTTAGGGGTGCTGAAACCAGCGCCCCGCCTGAGACATCCTCAAACTCTGCTCTGAAAGCCAACGATGTTGGGCATGCCAACAGACAAACCGCTGGAGACATCCCCAAAAAATGGCCGCGAAAAGGCCAGTGAAAACACCCCTGGCGGCTCCCCTCAGGGCTGCTGAAACCAGCGCCCCGCCTGAGACATCCTCGAAATCTGGTCTGAAACCCAAAGATGCTGGACATAAAAACAAGCCAACCACCTGAGACAACCCCATAAACTGGCCGCGAACGGGCCCGTGAAAACACCCCCGGCGGCTCCCCTTAGGGGTGCTGAAACCAGCGCACCGCCTGAGAAATCCTCACAATCTGCTCTGAAAGCCAAGGATGTTGGGCATGAAAACCAGCAAACTGCCTGAGACATCCCCACAAACTGGCCGCGAACGGGCCCGTGAAAACACCCCTGGCGGCTCCCCTTAGGGGTGCTGAAACCAGCGTCCCGCCTGAGACATCCTCACAATCTGCTCTGAAAGCCAAGGATGCTGAGCATGACAACGGGCAAACCGCCTGGGCCCGTGAAAACACACCTGGCGGCTCCCCTTTAGGGGAGCTGAAACCAGCGCCCCGCCTGAGACATCCTCACGATCTGCTCTGAAGCAGAAGATGTTGAGCATGAAAACCAGCAAACCGCCTGAGACATCCCCACAACATGGCAGCGAACGGACCCGTGCAAACACCCCTGGCGGCTCTTCTTAAGGGTTGTGAAACCAGCGCCCCGCCTGAGACATCCTCACAATCTGCTCTCCAAGCGAAGGATGTTGAGCATGAAAACAGGCAAACCGCTTGAGACATCCCCACAACATGGCCGCGAACGGACCCGTGCAAACACCCCTGGCGGCTCCCCTTAATTAGGGGTGCTGAAACCAGCGCCCCGCCTGAGACATTATCCAAATCTGATGTGTGTTGAGTAAGTCAAACTAAGAGACGGTCTGAGTATGCGTAGGTATGAGTATGAGTAAGTGTGTGTATGAGTACGTCTGGGTATGAGTAAATCTGAGTATGAGTAAGTCTGCGTATGAGAAAGTCTGTGTATGAGTACGTCTGGGTATGAGTAGGTCTGAGTATGAGTGAGTCCGAGTAGGAGGAGAAGAGAAGAGGAGGGGACGAGAAGAGGAAGGAGGAGGAGGAGGAGGAGTAGGAGGCGTCCAAGTAATAACAATAACCCCATCTTAGGAGAGCGAGACTGAGTATGAGTAAGTCTGAGTATGATTTGGTCTGAGTATAACTGAATCTGATCATGAGAAAGTCTGAGTATGAGTAAGTCTGAGTATGACTAGGTCTGAGTATAAATGAGTCTGATTAAGAGTAAGTCTGTGCATGAGCAAGTTTGAAGAGAAAGAGAAGAAAGAGGAGGAGGGAGGAGAGGAGGAGTTCCGGTTATGGTTGGAGTCGGCGCCGTCCAAGAAATAACGAGAACCCCATCTCAGGATGTGGGGAACAACGAAACCACAACAAACAACGGATCGAGAAACCCATGCGGTCGGAGACCTGGGGGTATCGGCATCTGCCCCCCGGCCAGAACTGACACCATCATGGACACCAACACACACACACACACACACCTGAACACACTGCTCGAAGACGCGACGGGCCCGAGACCTCTCCCGCGCCTCTCAACCTCCCCAGGCGAGGCACTCCGAGAGCTCAGTCCTTCACGCAGGTGCAGCGCCCCCCCAAAACTCTGGGCAGGACCCGTGCTATAAGTGGCGTGTCTCGGGGAGCCGCGCTGCGCGCTCCTGCCGAGGTGCTGCGGGGGCGCTCGCGAGCTCGAGGCCCGACGCCCGCCCTCTGGCTGTCCCCCCCCCCTTCTGCGGCAACCTCGCGCGGGCCTCCCTCGACGTCTTGCTGGCTCTTGCGAGCCGACGCCGGGTCGACGCCGAATCGACGCGAGTCGACGCTCGATCGGCGCGTTCTCATGGATTACCGGGCGCAGCGCACGCCAGCGCACCCCAGAGATGGAATTGCGAAGACATGCAAGGCTCCCACGAATTGCCATCGACACCCCCCCTGGGCGCGGCCTCCTCGCCCAGCTCGAACAGCGCCGAGTCGGAGCACGCGCGCGAGCGGAGACTGCCCACCGCACTGGGGCAGTTCACCTCGCGGCCACGCTGGCCCCGGGCGCCGCGCGGGGGCGGTCGCGCGGCGGCGCCAGGCCGCGATGTACAGCCTCTGCTCAGCGTGTCAGCGGCGACGACGGCGGCACGCTATTCCCTGCGAGCTGAGCCCAGACATGCTCGCGCCGTGAAGAAACCATGACGGGGGGGTGGGTGGGCTGTTGTCGCCCTCCAAGGCCCTCGCCCGGCCCCGGCATCGTCGGAAAACGATCCGCGATGCAGAATCGGCCACTGGGAAAGTGTCAGGACTTCCGGGAACCGCGTGCTGCAGAGATCAATGAAGGGGCCCCTGGACACACAAATAAAAACACACAAATGAAGATATCCCCCATATTTTCAAATATTTCCTGGCTTTCTGTCTCACCCCCCACTTCCCATATTTTCCGGGGGATCGACGATTAATTGTGTCTGTGTGTTTCTTTCCCTCCTGAATCAAGACGTTTCACGTCTGGGGTAGCGTGTCACCGGTGGACTGGAGGCCGAGGAGACCTCGAGACGCTGACGCCTGCAAATTGGCAAGTGGTTAGCGTGTCGCGCCGAAGCGCAATGGGCCAGAACCGGCGGCGCGACACGCTAAGCAAGTGCTTCTGATCGTATACGTACCCAGCGACTGTGGAGCCGACCTCCTCAGGAGGGCGGCGGATGTGTGGATGCATTTGGGCCCTCGGGGCTCCGAACATATCCGATATTCACATCCACCACCTCCTGGGTCCAGGCACATCGGTTCCCAGGTAGGTGGACATATGCTGATACATCCCGGCCTCGGCGGTGGCAGGGGAGCGGCTGGACCTGAGGTGGGGAGGGGATCGAGGGTCGTCGTCGTCGTCGTCGTCGTCGTCGTCGTCGTCGTCGTCGTCGTCGTCGTCGTCGTCACAAAGCTTCTCGGTGTTCCCAGGACTCCTCACCGACGCTGCCAGCTGGGGGTCCCAACACGGCGCGGTGACGGCAGCGCGGCGACCTGGAATCCCCAAATAATTACCTCACCACACGGTTCGTCGCCGCACGGTCATGGTCCGTCACCGCACGGCCCGTTACACTGTGGAGGCCCGAGTCACCAAACCGCCAAACCACCCCGAATTCCCACGTCCCCAACACTTCGGGCATGGGGGAAACGGGTCTGGAGGGAAACAGGTCATGGACCCCGGGGCCTTCCCCCAGGACGAGATCTTCCTCCTGAGTCGTTCTCTGACGGTCCCGGGGCCCGTGGAGGGCCCCGGGAGCCTGGCAACGGGGGACAAAAAGCTCAAGACCCGTTTCCGTCAAGACCCGCTCCCCACATGGCGAACCACACGGAGTGGTCCGGGGCTGAACCTAAACGGTGTTTGTCGTTTTCGTTTTGTTTTCGTTTTCTCGCGTTTTGTCTTCAATCCACCTTTAACGCAAAACGAAATCAAAACGAAAACGGCCCACGAAATCGCCAAAACACCGTTTAGGTCCACCCCTGGTGTGGTCACCACGCCGCGAGGGAGCCCCCTAAGCCAGGCGCGGCTCGCAGAACAGAGGCCTCCTAGCAAGGGTCCGAGTAGACGTGGTCGGGGGATCGCGCCGCATCGGCGACGTCGGAGTCGAGAACATCGGGCTCCACATCGAGCCGCATCGCCGATGCATCGGCGATGCGGCTCGATCCTTCAACCCCATCTACTCCGACCCCATCTGGGAGGCCTGGCCTAGAACCACACGGTGTGCCGGCGGCGAGCCAGGAGCGGAAGTGACAAGGAGTTGGCCTTCTCAGAAGGTTCGCAAGTCCCCCAACCTTCTGAGAAGATTTCGAAGACTTTCCCGAAGTCACAAAAAAAAACTCTCAGAAGGCGCGAGAGTTTCTGAGAAGTCCCGCCGACTTCTGGGAGGGCCTTCTCCTTCTCACTTCCCCCCATCGCCGCCGAGTGTGGTCACCACGCCGTGGGGGGGCCCCGAGCCAGCCCTGCCGGCGCTGCGCTGAAGGCCGGCCAAATGTCCTGCGGGCGCGGTTGGCTGACTGGAGGCCGGGAGTCAGACATCCAACAAGTCTGCAGCGAAAACCCAAGAGTCAAGGGGCCCAGGGACAAACAAAACAATAGACACACCCTGGGATTCTGGCGTCTCATTTGTGTTCGAGCTGGGCGTCTTCGTCGGGTTTCGGGTCCCGGGACCCTCACATGTCGATCCCGCTCGAAAACTGACGCAGAACGATGGGGTCCAGGGCTCCAGAGGTGAATTCTCACGATTTCTGAATTCATTCGCGCCGTCGACTCTCAGAGCGGATCCCAGGATTCCCCATATTTTGCATAGGTTCTGGGTTTTAGCCTTCCCCTCCACTTCCCCGTCTTGTCCGACCCTTCCGCAGACAACACAAGGACGACGTCTCTCCTTTCGCCATGGACGTTTGGGCGTCGATGTTGCGAAGGGCGAGGGGGTAATTGGACTGGGCATTCATCCCGCAAGGTAAAAGAAATCGCGCTCTCGCCTGGGCGTCGCGCTGATTTCACTTGAGAGTCGATCTCCCTCTGAGGCGCGGCGCGCATCTTTCGCTCGCATCTTTTCGCATCAGGTCACGCGCGAGCGGACGAAAATGCCGTTCCCGGCCAGGCACGGCACATGTTCTGGCGGCGAGCCTGAAGAAGTCCCCCGGCCTTTGGAGAAGGTTGACGAGCCTTCCCCGAAGACACAGGAGACCTCTCAGGAGGCGCGAGGGCTTCCGAGAAGCTCCGCAACCTTCTGGGAAGGCCTTCTCCTTCTCCCTTCCCCTCCTCGCCCACCGCCGAATGTTCTGAACGCACCAGATCGCTCAGGGCGGGTCGCCGCGCGCGAGCGGGCGCAGCGGGCGACTCTTGCCGAACTCGCTCAGCGGGGTAGATCCTGCTTGGCCGCGGCTGTCCTGCTTCGTTCGCCGAATCGCATACAAGAGCGGCAGCGACAGCCCGCGCCAGAGAGCGGGCGACAACCTGCGCCCCCCCCCCCCGAGCGCCGCGCAGCTTGTGCGCGAGAGTGGCGGCGCTGTCTCGGCGCGGCTGATCGGAAGCTTGGCTGCCCGAGCGGATGGGCCAAGGGGTTCGGTTCTCCCGCCGCGGCGCCGCGCCGCCGCCTCTGTGCAGGTCGGTTCTCCTGCCCGTGCGCGGCCCGCGTCTGTATTTCGTTTGCCCTCGCCACATCGTCGGCAGCGGCACCGCGCGCGAGCACCTTCCAGTCGCTGGGTGGGGACGCGTTCTGATCTAAGAATCAACTAGTCCAGCCAGATGATCTGGGAGGGAGGGCGGGGGTGGGCGAGGACCGCGGTCTAGCTCTACTCGGCGCACTTGGCTCCTTCTCCTCTTCCTCCTCCTCCTCCGTGCTCCTTCTTCCCCAAGCAGTGCTTGCATGCAGGCGTCCTTCGTATCTTCGGTAACGTAAGCGGGTGCTATACTGGACCCACGCCACGCTGTGGTCCCTGCGGCCTCGCGGGCGCCTTGTGGGCGCCCCGCGCTCTTGGCGCATGCCGAGGCTGCGCCGCCCGTGCCGCCTCGCCTCGTGGGCACCCTGTGCGCCAGGTGGGCACCACGAGGCTGCGCCGCGGTGCCGCACCGAAGCCGCCTCGCGGGCGTTCCATGGGCGCCCCGCGTCTGGGCGGTGTGCTGTGGTTGCGTCATGGGGCCGCCTCGTGGCCGCCCCGCGGGCGCCGCCCGGGTCGCTCGGGGGGTGCGCCGAGGCTGCGCCGCGCTGCCGCCGGTGCCACCTCGTGGGCACCTCGTGGGCACCTCGTGAGCTCCTCGTGGTCGCTCCGTGGTCTGATATGACACGGCACAGCTTACACAACATAGCCTGCACCACATGACCTACAGCACACTGCCCAGCTTACACCCATCGCTTTTGCCTAAAGGTCACACCACCTGGCTTACACGACATGGCTTGCACTTCACAGCTTGCATCGCACAGTTGTCACCTCCTCCACTCGCACCACGTAGCTCTCGTTGGTACGCACGTTGTTCCCATGGTACTTAGGGACCGCATTCCAGAAATGGTTCCGAACACCCAGAAAATAATCGAAACAGTGGCTGCCTGACACGCTGGCGAAGTGTAGAACGAGTATCGCCTCCCAAGGCCAGACACCTGAATATCCTCCAGTTTCGATACCGTTTGGTACTCGATTTTCTTTCTGTTTGTCAAGGCTAAAACAAGTTGAAACATCTTAAGATCAGGATTTGTTTCTGAGTTCGGGTTGGGCATTCGGTGCCTCCAAGAACCTCCTGGTGGATGGCCATGGGTTGCAAAATTGTGCAACACCTGCCTGAATTTAGAGGACATCCCATCTAAATGGCAGCTCGCACCACACACGCGATCTGTGCGGTTCATTACTCCTCCCATTCAATCCCCCAGATCCACCTCCCCCTCGTCCCGTAAGCTTGTTGTGCTCTCCCCATCGTCCTCCTCATCCATCATCCAACTCCGCCTGCGCCTCCCCATCCTCATCCTCATCCTTCATCCTCCCTCCCCTCCTACTCCTGCTCCTCATTCTGCCTCGTCCGCCTCATCTCGGATCCCGCTCCTCTTCCTCCCCCATCCCTCGCCCCTCATCTCTCCTCCATCCTCCCTCCGTCCCCCTCACCCCGCCCTGTTCCTCCCCGCTCCCCCACCCCCCTCCTCCGCCCGAACCAGACCCCGCGCCTCGATGAAGGTGCGCTTCACTACGACGCTGGAGCCCGCGCCGCTGGGCAGCTGGCTGGAGTCCATGGTCCTGCCCGCGCCCCCTCGCCCGCAGCCACGCCCCCCTGTGAGCGGGGGGGGGGCGGGCGACAGGGACGCGGCACCGGCTCGGGTGACGCCGAGAGGGGCCCGGGCTCGAGGAGCATCGAAAGAGGATCGGTTGTAGACCTCGAGGGTGGAGGAGGATTGGGCCACCGGCTCGAGGGGACGTCGGAGAGCTTCGAGGCTCGGGGGCCGAGGAGGCGAAGATCGAGGGAGACCTAGCAGTACTGTAAGGATCGGGGCTCGAGGAGGGGTAACTATATGGGAGGAGGAGCATCGAGGAGGGTCAAGGATCAAGGTCTCTGGACGTTGTCGCCTCACTTCGTGGCCCTCCAGGAGGCCTCCATGAGCACCCTCCTGGGCTTAGCTGCACCGATAGAACCAGCCTCGAACGGATCCCCACCCCTAAGATTGGCAGGCCGAGAGGCGATGGCAGTCGTGGGGATGCGCCCTCGGAAACTGCGGAAAACCTTGACATCGGCACCGAGATGAGGCGATGTCAGACAGTTGGATCGGGATACGTTGCAAACTGGTAACGATACGCAACACGCAACACCGAAGGGGCCCTGAGACACACCAATACATACACACAAATCAAATGATTCCCCATATTTTCCTATAGAGTTTGTAGCTTTTGTCTTCCCGCCCAATTCCCAAATTTTCCCATATTTTCTTAGGGATCGACGATCAATTGTGTCTGTGTGTTTCTTTCCCTCCTGAAACACGTGGCGCACTGAGGCGGAGCCCAACACGTAGACTGAGCACGCAGGTCCGGCGCGATGCGCTCGCCAAAACTTGTGGGCCCACGCGTGCCGAGCCACAGCGTGCAGCGCGTGAGCAGTGGACGTCGTGAACGCGGTGCGCGCTGCGCCTCGAAACGAGGGGGAAGACAAACCCACCTCGCTTTTGACCACCCTCGCTCCCGAGAGGTGCCGAGCGATGCCAAACTACGGCCTGCACTGGTCGGGGCGCTCGACGAGGAGGCGCGTGGCATGACTGGGTTTTGCCTGGAGGCGAAAGGCGGGGGAGGTGGTTCGCGCTCCGAGAAGCGGGCGTCTCAGGGCAGCTGAGCTCTGGGATGTTCGCGGCCCGCCCGAGGCCCGCGAAGCAGGGGCCCGCGGCCGCGCCAGGAGGAGGAGGAGGGAGGAGGAGGAGGAGGAGGAGGAGGAGGAGGAGGAGGAGGAGGAGGAGGAGGAGGAGGAGGAGGAGGAGGGGGGGGCTCTGCGGGGGCGGCGCGGGCTCCCAATGGTGGATCGACGCCTCTGCTTGCTATTGCTGCATGTGCTTCTTGTCGGGCCAGCTCGTCCACCCCTGTGGCGGCGCGCGCGGCAGCTCGACGAGGACCCCCGCGTCCGAGACCAGGATCGGGCTGGAGTGCATCCCCAGCCAACGGGCGGCAGCCTCATCCACGTCGCCGCCGGCGGCCCTCGTGCACCGCGCCAGGTCGGCTGAGGGCCGAGCCACCTGCGCTCGAGCTCCGCCCGCGCGCCTCGGGGCCTGGACAGCTGGAGCTCGCCGCCCCATCTAGCAGCACAGCACTCGCCGGCGTTGAAAGGTTCCCGCATGCCCAGGACGATCGAGATACTGGCCTATCCAAGGAAACGGACGATCCCAGCCGATCTATCGTGGCCGAAGGCCGAGTCGAGTCTACCGAGGGAGCTCCACGACGGAGGCCAAAGACCGTCCCGCGAGGATGTGGCATCATCCGCTTCCTGGACAGCGGTCGCCCCGTTCTCGCCCAGACCCTGACCAGGCCGGAGCCCAGGGCGACGGGGCGCGCGCCTCCGTCTGGGCCGGGCAGGCGCGCCATCGCGCCGAGGAGGCGCTCGGGCGGCCAGGAGCGGAGGGCTCTGCACCGCGCGAGCAAGAGCGCCAGGGCGCGCGGGCCCACGATCCAAGAGATTCCACGGACGTCGAGGACGCAGCCTACTCCAGATTTCGTAATAAAGGGAGGGGGGTCTCATTTCGGGGGGGGGGTCTCTTCCAGGCTATCTTGGAGGGCCTGGGGGGGTCTGGGGACGATGTTTTGGAGGGTTCTCCCACGGGGGGGGTCTGAAATGGCTTGTCTTGGAGGGTCCAGACCCCCTCCCTTTTACTACGAAATCTGGAGTAGACTCTCCGACCACCGCTCTGGCGCCGCAGGCGAAGGTCGCCTGCCTGACCCGGGCACCGCCCGGCCAGCGGCTGGACCTCGCCCCGCGGGGGGTGGCATCTGCTGGCGGCCTGTGCCCGCGGCGCCTCATGGACCCATGGACCGACCGCGAGCTCCCCCACTCGCCCACGGCCTTCACCGCCAAGGGGCAGGGGTCGATCTGCGACGCCCCGGGGCAAGAGACACCACCTCCAGGCGCCGCGGCAGGGGTCAGCAGCGGCTCGCCGGAAAGGACAAGTACTCCCGATTTCGTAATAAAGGGAGGGGGGTCTCATTTCGGGGGGGGTCTCTTCCAGGCTATCTTGGAGGGCCTGGGGGGGTCTGGGGACGATGTTTTGGAGGGTTCTCCCACGGGGGGGGTCTGAAACTTCTCGTCTGGGAGGGTTGAGACACCCTCCCTTTTACTACGAAATCTGGAGTAGCGTTGCCACGCCACGCGTCGGCGCCAGCAGTGCCACCTCCTCTGCCGCAGCAGGGGCCAGCAGCGACTTGCCTGGCAGGACCCGCGAGGTGGCCACATCCTTGCGATTTTCGGCGCCGAGGGCGCTGCCCCCCCCCGAGCTGCCGCGGCAGGGCCGCGGGGCTCCGCGGGGCGCCCACTGGCGCCCACGAGCAGACGCAGCAGCGTCGCGAGGGGCCTGATCGCCGATGCGTCGCCTGACGAGGCCGACCATCTTCTGTCGAGCTCGGGCGGGCGAGGAGCTCCAGTCCACAGTCACAGGCCGGAGAGCTGCACCACCTCTGGCACTAGAACTCCCAGACGTGCTGAGCCTGCAGACCGCGTCTGCAAAACAGGAGGTGGGAGCGCCGCCGCTTCCTTGGCCACGCCAGGCAACCGCTGGACAGGGCGCTGAACCATGAGCCCCGCGCGCTTGGCCAGCTGGGCCCTCGCCCAGTGGAGGTGCTGAGCCAACTTGGCGATCGAGGTCCGCGCTGGCGGTTCATCGGACGGGCGCAGCCACGCGCCAAGCGGCTGCCACTTGACCGAGACCCCCTGGGCGGCAGCCGCACCTGCGCGCCCCCCGCGGCGCCCGTCGCCGCCCGCGACGTCGCAGGTTGCAGGTGTCCAATATCGGGTTGGTCCGAAAGGGGGTCCAGCGACAAGGGGGTGGTGCAATAGACTTGGTGCAATAGATTTGTGGGGTGCCATACCTTTGGGGCGTGCAATCAGATGGCGAAAATGTATTGCTGGGTTCTCGCGTGCACTACGTGAGTTGCAATACAATGCAATACAATTCTCTGGCGCGATGCATGTGCAATACGATTGCCCCGAACCTATTGCGCCCCCCCCTTCAGCTGGACCCCCTTTCGGGTCAACCAGACAATAGCGGCCCAGCAGTGCTGCAACTCCTGGCTCGCGGCGGTGCTCAGGATTCAATCTCGGCTAGGCTGCCGCGCCCGGGGCCCCGGCGGCCCCGGGCAGCCGGGCCAGATCTCGGGCGGGCGGGCCGGCTCCGCGGGCGCCCGCCCCCACGGCGCGCGGCCACTGGCAAACGGCAGCGGGCGCACTGCAGCACGGGCAGAGAGCGGCGTGGGCTCGGCTAACACGGGCCCAGAAACCTGCGACGGGAAGTCGCGGGCGCAGACCGCCCACTCGACGACGCGGAGGGCAAGGACTTCGTGCTGGTGGGTTCAGTGGGCAACGCCATGGCGCAATGGGCCGCGCGAGTCCAGCGCGGGTCTAGCTCGTCCGCCGCCATGCCCCAATCGCCCATGACCGCCAGGTCGAGCCCGGGGGCGCGATCAACGCTGGGTAGGAGGCCAGTTGCAGCAGAATGGCAACGATCTGGGGGGCCATGGGCAGTCGCACCAAACCACTCGGCGGAGGAGGACTGGCGCGGACAAGAGCTGCGAGCACTCTTCCCTGAGATGCCACTCCAGGACAGGCGACCACCGAAACCTCCGCAGGCTCTGGCGGCGTAGCGATGGCGATGGGCCCCCGACAGATGGCCGCCGCGGCCCGGCAGTCTCGAGGCAGCCCCTGCAATGATGACTCGAGCGGCCCTGCGCTGTCACCATTGGCCACGCGAAGAAGCACTTGGCCAAAGGGGCCCCATCTCGCCGCGACGGCACCACCCTGGAGCCGAGCAGAAGGTGCCTCAGACACAGCAGCACATCCTTGGGTCGTGAACCGACTCGCCAGACTGACCGCGAGGACGCGCGCTAGCGCCTGACTTTCGAGTCGACGTGCAGGGAGGGCGCGCGTGGGAACTGACTATCCACCAAGCCGCCCCAACCCAACCCGCAGACCTGACTTTGATCTGAATTTCGGGCTGGGGGAGGGCACGGGCTCCATATGTGATTCTTCCATGGTCCCCCGCCCGCCCCCACTGGAAATGGAGGGCAAACTGAAGCCGTCGGGTTGGGTTGGGGTGTTTTAGTGGATGGGGGGGAGCTGGTCGAGGGAGATGGCCCCGCCACCGGCGAGCGCAAGCGGCCAGCAGCTTTGCCAAAAAAGCCGCCTGGCCGAACCCTCGGGAAGCGGCGGGACACGGGGGCGCCAGCCGCCGCTCCGCCTGCCAGCCGAGGTCGGGGGAAAGCCTTGGCCAGACCGCCAGCGAACACTTGAGCCGAGGGCGTCGCCTAAAAACGCGGCGGCGTCGCATCGCCACTACTGGAAGCCGAGGGCACCATCGAGCCGCGAGACAGATCGCAACCAAGCTGATGGGACCGCGGCCGAAGCACGCCCCTCCAGGTTGCCTCGCGCCTGATATTGAAACCAGCAGGCCGCTCAAAACGCTCGGGCCGAGCGATGACCAGGAACTCGTTAAGCTGCTCGGCCGCCACGTCCTCGACCTGCTGGGGAACGGCAGGAGTCGGGGCCGCCTGCCCGCCTGCGCTGCAGGCGCGGCTCCGCCAGGCGTGCCGCCAAGGGCGCCAGCCCCGCATATTGAAACGCACGGGCACTCCGAGCTGCGCCGCCAGCTGCTGTTCCATGTCGAGCTTGGCCTTCTCCACCAGCTGGGTCTGCTCGATCAGGACCTGCTGCGCAGCCCCACGTTTGACGACGCCGGCCACGCTCTGCTTGGCTCCGGCAGCGAGCCCCTGCATCCGCACGCCACGAGGCCTGGACGCCATGAGCTTCGCATGGGCGCGAAGCGTGGCCGACAGTGAAGACCACAGCGGCGAACCGCCACGCCATATGAGCCCGTGCGAGACCGTCTGGAGGTGTTGGTACGCTGGCTTGATCTTCTGGCGCAGCTGGCCATCAGAGCCAGCCCCACCCGAGCTCATGGCCGCGTCGCCCTCAACGTCACGCGAGGGGGGGGGCGCTTGCTGCTGCCTTTCTCGGGCTGCTGCAACTGTTGCTTGAGTTGATCGTTCTCATGCTCAGTCTTCTGGGGCTTGGCAGCCTTCTCGATCGCCCACAGGTGCTGGCCCTTGGCAGCTGCGGGCTCGGTCTTCTTGACCGAAGGCGCAGGCGGTGGCGCATCGGCATTGTAGCAGACCCCCTTGGCACGCCCTCACATGCCACAGCTTAACATGGGCGCCCCGCCCCGTTCTACCAGACCTGGCCAGCGGCCTTGTGCTTGCAGAACCTGCCGGGCCACTTGAGCGACGATGAAAACATGGGTCTTACGCGAGATGGCACAGCGACTCCACGCGGCGGCTCACGCGGGCCGCCGCCCACGCGGCACGCCACTTCGGAGACGCCGGCGCCGACGCCGGACTTCACGCGAGCACCGTACGCGCCAACGTTGGCCTAAACCATCCCTTTTCTCTGCTTCGCCCACTTTCAAAGGGCCCAAGGACACACAAATAAATACACACAAATAAAATGAGTCCCCATATTTTCCGATATTTTCTGGGTTTTTGCCTTCCCCCCCGATTCCCATAGTTTCCCATATTTTCTTGGGGGTCGACGATTCATTGCGCCCCGCGCGGCGCGCGGGCGCCATGCCGCCGCAACGTGGCCCTGCAGGCCGCGCCGCGCCGCGCCCCGCCGCGGGAGGCGCCGCGCCCCGAGAAGCGCCCCGCCGCCCGCACCGCGCCCGCACCGCGGCCACGCCGGGCGGCCGCGTCCCCGGGGAGAGCCCGTGGGGCACCGGCGCCCGGACTTCGGGCCGTGGGGGGCCTCCTCCTCCTCCTCCTCCTCCTCCTCCTCCTCCTCCTCCTGCTCCTCCTCCCGCCCGGACTTCGGGCCGTTGGGCACCGGCGCCCGGACTTCGGGCCGTTCGGCACCCACCACCCTCTCTCGCCGCCGCCGCCGCCGGGGGGGATGGGGGCAGCAGCAGCAGCAGCAGAAATAATCCTTTCGTGCGCAGCCAAAGCATGGCGCAGCACAGAGAAGCACAGCGAAGCACCAGCAGATAGAAGGCCCAAGCGAACAGACAGCACTCAGAGCGCACCTGTCTAGGGCAACGCCAAGCTGGGGCGCCGCGCGCCGCCCTAGCGGGGGCGCGGAGCCCGAGGGAGGAACTCTTTTGCCATCAGCGTTGCCAAGCAACTCTGGGCGGGCGTGGCCAGCACGAGAACCACGAAGACGCCGAGGATGACCCAGGGCACCTTGCGGTAGATACGCTGCGCCACGCCGCATCAACGCAATGCTCGAGTGAAGGTATAGCGAGCCCACCTCGTGCATAACGCATGTAGGTGATGCGACGAGGAGGAGCGATGAGGACGAGGATCAGGGAAGAGGAGGAAGCTGTTGCTTTCCATGAAACTGACACGCTGGCGCGCCACTCTGCGCACAAAGCCGGGCTACAACACCCAAAAATAGATTAGAAAAAACGGCCTAAACATAAACGTTTGGAGGTCGCCGCGGATGTCTTCGATCTGGGCTAGAAACCCCCTCCCTGGTGCGCGGAGCGCGCCAGGGGTGGCGCTGGAAGCGCCGCCTGGGCGCCCCAACGCGGATCCAAGAAATCCGCGCGGACCGTCGAAAGTTCATGTTTACGTCGTTGGTGTTGTTCTTCGACCAAAGCGGGGGGGACCGCTGCAATGGCTGTCGGCCGAGTACTCCTGTAACACGGGGCCCGTGAGCTGCCTCATCATCTTTCTGCGTCGCATGGAGCATAGCGCATGCACAAAACGAGGGAGGTGAAGAAGGAGGCTAGATGCCTCTAGAAGCTGTGGGCCCTGTTTGGGCCCCATTTTGGGCCTCCGCAGGCCTCCAAGCGCACCAGAGAGCGCATACAGACACAGTGAGGAGGCGAAGGAGGGAGGAGGAAAGGATGAGCCTCCCTCCATCGCACCTCCCTTCTCCCCAACCACTCTAGACTTCTCCGCCTCCTTTCGCCAAAACTGCCCCCCCGTGCTGGGATGAGTCCTGAGCAGCCTTGCCGAGCTGAGCCAAGGCGTGGCAACTAGAGGCCTCCAACAGACCCAGAAAGCACGGAAGAAGCCAACACATCCTCGATCCTCGCCATCCGCCCGAACGCGCGCGTGGGAACGCGCGCGGGGTGAGGAGGAGGATGACGAGGCTCAGTCGGCATCATTCGGAAAGACGAGGGAGCAACGAAGAGAAGCAGGATCACAACGTGGAGCCGAACAATCTGGCGGCTCGATCTGCTCGCGGCGCGGGCTCTCGACGCCTTCCACGAGCAGCTCGTGTTTCGCCCCCGCGCAGTCAATGCCTGGGGCCCTGGGGCCGAAGCTGGGCCCCCAGAGGCGAAAACTGCGAACAAACTGCCGCCGTCTGGACTCTGCCCGAGCCGCCTAACTCTCTGCGGAAGATGGGGAAACACGACATGTCAGATGCATAAACTTTCGAATCTCCGCGCAGATTTCGTGGATCCGCGCCGGACCTCTCCCTGGCGCGCGAGGCGCGCGGGGAGCGGCGCGGGAAGCGCCGCCAGGGAACATCCAGCGCCTATCGGAGAAACCGCGTGGACCTCAGAAATTCCATCTTTGTGTTTCTGTCATTGCCTGTTCCCCGAAAATGGGGACCGGCGAGAAGATCTGGCTCAAGAAGGGTGATGTCGACGGCTGCTGGGGCGCAACACAAGTCGAGATTGTGGGGCCTCGGGTCGGGCTGGATGACCTAGTCGACCTTGCCCAACGAACCCTTTATTTTTCTGTCATGGCAGGAGAGCCCAGAATCGAACCGATAAGTCGGACCGTCGATCAAAATGGATCGGATCCGCGAGAATCGCGGATGGGCCGAATCGGCTGAAATCGGCAGGCTTGTGGGGCTCCGCCGAGACATCGGCATCCGCATCGGAATCCCAAGCCGAAAGCGAAGCGGAGTCGCACGCCCTCGGACGCGCACCGAGCCGCGGCGGCTCGGAGAGGAGCCGAGGCGAGGCCCGCCGCGGCCTGCGCTCCCCTCCCCGAGGAGGGGAGAGGCCCCAATGCGCCCCTCCCGCGGAGCCTCCGGGGGCGGCCCGCGGAGCCGCGGGGGGGGGGGGGCGGGGCCGAGCAGAGGGCCGCAGAAGAAAAGCTCCCGCGCGGCGGCCAGGGGCCGCGGTCGCTCGGCCGCGGGGGCGGGCGCCCGGCGCCGCCCCTCTCGGCTCGGCTCGGGGGGGGGGGGTGCCAAGGCCGCAGGCGCGGGCCCCCGCGCACACGGGGCGACCATGGCGAGCACGTCGACGACGGCGTCGACGACGACGACAACGCCGCCGACGACGACGACGACGACGACGACGACGACAAGCACAACGACAAAGACAAGCACGACGACGACGACGACGACGATCGCACTCTCGCTCGGGACGTGCTCATGATTGAGTCAGGAGCTGCGCTCTCGCCTGAGACCTCCTTGATATCCCCTCTTGATAGTCCCTCTTGCTAGACCCTCTCGTCTATCTTCTCTCTCCCTCCCTCTTGCCCCCTTCCATCCCTCCTTGCCTCCTCCACTCCCTTCCTCCTCCCTCGCCCTTTTCCATTTCTTCTGGTCCTTCTGTCCTTCCAGTTATGAGGGCTGCGCCAACTACGTGTGCAGGTAAGGCAAATGATATCCCCTCAAAGGGGCACGATCAGAGACGAAGCGTGCGGGCATCGAGGGCCTGGACGACACATCTTGAGTGGCCCTCGGGCGTCTGAGAGCGACCAACATTAGCATGATTAGTGTTGAAATCGCATTTCTGAAGAATTCATGTCTGTTGATCCCCCTCCCCCTCCTTCTCCTTTCCCCCTCCTGCTGTTTGCCGCTGTCTCTTCTGCTTCACAGTCGTGATGCGGTCTTTTTTTTGTGCGTTTGCCGCGAAGAGCTGCCAATCGCGCGCTATTCTGCCCACGCGTCCCTCAGGACGCTTGGCTGTGTGGTGTGGTGGTAATCCCCCCCACTCCTGTGCACCTGGTGCTTTTCGATGGAGGTGCCCCTCACTGGGCTCGCACCTTACCTTTTACTACAAGGGGAGGTCTTGGGCATCAGATTGCGCAGCTGGCCACGAAAAACAAACCGAACAACACCAAGAACACCAACAACAACAACAACAACAACAACAACAACAAAAACAACAACAACAAAATAACAACAACAACAACAACAACAACAACAACAACAACAACAACAACAACAATCATTTTACCCGAACGCTCAGTGTTCTCACCAGTGCCAGGGTTTTCATACGACGCCCGCCAATACCCCCACTTTGTGGGGGGGCCGGTTCAAGCTCTACCACATTTCCAAACGACTCTTCGCCACCACCCACACCCAGCTTCCCGCCCTATGACGTTCGGACACTTCACTTCGTGGCATGCGGACGACCGTGGCTACTACACTGGCGCATGGTTTCAATGACTTCTTGTGGTAACATCTTGTGGAAACTAGCTTAGTATACGACGACGACGATTTGAAGGGCCTACGGTGCGAAAAATGATTTTATGTTGCGCGGTGCTAAAATTCCTACGAAACCCAATGGTTTTTGAAGATTTCGGCGTGCGCACGGAAAGAAAAAACGAATGTGTCCCGCATGGTATTATTTGACAGGGATGATGGCCCTGGCAGGTGCGCAACCGTTGTTGGAGAAGTTCGAAGCACG
>CAUYUJ010001892.1:362500-517500 GCA_963575745.1 Prorocentrum cordatum | reverse complement strand
GACGGGGACGGGGATAGGGATCGGGTCGGTGAAACGATACTGGCCTTCTACGCAGGCAGGCCATGCCATGCCTACTATCCACGGCACGGAGACGCAAAGTCGGGCAGCGCCAGCTGGACAACTGAAATGGGCTTGAGAAGCCCATGCCATGCCCACCTGCTTTGTGATGAGTCTGCGGCGCGTCAGTCAGAGCTGCACTCCATAGCAGGATGCCAAAAACACTCCGTCCTGCCGCAGGGTATTAGGCGAAAAGGCGCACGGCGCGGGCGGTCCGCGGGGGCGTAGAACGTCGAGCGGCGCAAAAAGCTGCGTCTGCAAGCCCCTACAGTGCGGGCGCGGCCGCAAAAAACCCTCGCACCAAACCCAGGCCTGAACCCCGCAGGCGCGAGATGCAGGTGGGGGGGGGACCCAGAGCATCTTTCGGGGATGGACATACCCCCCTTTAGTAAAACGTGGTTTAGTGAAAACGACCTGAGGCCCAAACCTGGCGGGCGCAAGCCTGGAAAATAACGGCCGCGGCGCCCTCTCGAGAACCAAAAACGGACCATTCACTTATCGACGTGTCACTGTTAGGGGTTCTGTCCACCCCCGAATCTTGAACGCAGCAGCTCCTCCAACGGCCACGGGGAGCCACCGCGCAGCGCGCGGAACGAAGCAACCCGGGGCACCCCGACGAAGAGCGCTCCGTCTCTTGATGCTCACCCCCACTGCACCTCAGAGGAGGAGGAGGAAAAGGAGGATGTAAGATGAAGGTAGAGATGAGGATGAGACGGTGAGGAGGAGGAGGAAGTAGGAGGATGAGGCTTGAGTTTGAGGAGAGGAGAGGGGAGAGAGGAGGAGATGAGTAGGAGGAGGAGGAGGAGGAGGAGGAGGAGGAGGAGGAGGAGGAGGAGAGAGCCTCTCCCGCGCAGCCGACGCAGCCCGCCGGAGGAGACCCCCCCGCGGAGAGGCCGCGCCCCTCGGCGCCGACGCCCGCGCGAAAAACAATAAAACAACGGCCTGCAACGCGCCCAAGAAAAATTAAAAACAAACTGCAAACAACAACAGAAAGAACAACAACACACAAAAACGACAAAAAAAACGGCCCGCGCTGAACACAACCCAAAAACCGGCCCGCGCGAGAAACAGTACAAAAACGGCCTCGCGGGCGCGGACAACGGCCCCCCACGGCACCGCCGTGTGCCCTGCCGCCCCACCTGCGGCCCCCTCCGGCACCTCGAGCACTCCGGGCTGCCGCCCGCCCGCCCTTCCCCGTGGGCGCCTGGACGGCAACCCGGCTGCAGCCCCCCCGGCCCGCTCCCTGCCTCGCAGCCTGGCTCGGTTGGCAGGGCCCCCGGGCCCCAGAGCAGCCTCCGTGCGCGGGGCACGTCGGACAACCTCCGGCGCGACCTGTCGAGTCGCTGGAGATCTGGCAGCTTCACGGAGGCCCTGAGGCTGCGGGATGCGAGCGCATCGGGAGCACAAGGATGGCGTGCCGCTCCGCTCCGCGGAGCTGGGAGGCGGATGGCGCGTGCCGCGCCGAAGCGTGGTGGGCCAGAACTGGCGGCGCGACTGGCTGAGCCACAGCTCCTGACCGTAGACCGTCGATTGGCGAAGCGCCCAACCCTGCGCGCTCCTCCTCCTCTCCTCTCCCTCCTCCACCTCCTCCTCCCTCCTCCACCTCTCCTCCTCCTCACTCCTACCCCACCCCCACCGTCCTCCTCCAACCCTCCTCCGCCTCCCCTCCTCCACCTCTTCCTCCTCCACCGCCTCCTCCTCCTCCACCTCTTCCTCCTCCTCCCCCTCCTCCTCCTCCACCTCCTCCTTCTCCTCCTCCTCCTCCTCTGAGGCGCAGCCGTGCGTAGCGCATGGCGCCGCACTCTCTTCACGTACGGCGCGCCACGGGGCAGCGCGGAGGGCGGGTCGCGGGGCAACCGCGCACGGGCGCGCCGAACTCCCCTGTGGGGCGCGATCCGTGTGAGCGGCGTGCCGGAATCACGGGTGGCTCCACAAGGAGGCAGCAACGGCCACTGTTTGGTCGGGCATGTCCCCCTACAGGCGGATTCAGGACGGGTCAGAAATATGTAGGCAAAAAATCGTCCCCTGAGTATGTTTTGACTATTTCTGAGCATCCCCCCTGTAGGGGGACAGGCCCGACTTACGGCCACTGCCTCGGAGCAGGGCCGCCTCTGCGTCATGGCCTCCGGCCGTCGCCTCCTGCGGCTGCGGCCCGATCGCTGCGGGCGACGCGGCGACCACGGCCTGCGTGCCACCCCCATGGGGCCCACGGCAAGCGGGCGCACCGCAGGGCAGTCCAGCGGAGGGCCCCTCCCGCGCGCCGCCGAGCCAGCACCGAAGAAGGGCCGCAAGAAGGCTCCGAGCACGGCCAGCACAGTCGGGGCGTTGACCCAAGGAACCCCAAAATAAGGAACGAGGCCCCTTCCATCCACAAGTTGAACTTCGATCTCCCATCGAAAACCAAAGGAAAACCCAAGGCAAACTGCGAAGCAATCAAGGAACACGGAGCCCCTCCCCAACGAAAAGGGTTCCTTCTTCAGGGCCCCGACTGTAGTCGCACATGCCGCCGGCGCCCGCACATACGACGCGGGGCGAGGAGGCCAGCGAGCGATGGCTCGACTCGAGAAGGCGGACACCCACCCTCACCCCCAGTCCCGGCCCCGTCCCCGGACGCGCGATCCACGGGCTCGGGACTGGGGGTGTGGGTGGTTCTTCGGGGTCCGCGGCGGGAGAAAGCGCCCCCACTCCAAGTCCCGACCCCTTGCATCGCCGGCTGGCTCAGGGATGGGAATCGGGACGCGGGGTGGGGTTGGGTTTTCGCCGTCTGATGCCTGGGGTGGGGGGGGGCGTCGGGGGGGAGGGGGTTCCGAGACAACGGGGGTCCCTTTTTGAAGCCTCCCCAATGGCTGCCGATGGCCTGCCGCGCCAGTTCCCCCCCCACTTTGTTGGCCTCCCTTGCCGTCTTCCGGGCACACGCTTGCAGATCCGTCGGTGGCAACTCACGGGAGCCTCCCATACCATCTTGTCAACTCTTGCGAGTCGACGCTGATCAACACTAAGTCGACGCTAATCGACGCTAGATCGACGCTACTCGACGCTAAATCGGCGTTATCTCATCGACTCCCAGACGCTAGCCGACGTTAGCCGACGCTAGATCCGGCCCTCATGATTTGCTGCCGAAGATTCTGTGTACATGACACGTGGGCGCAGGGGGGGAGCAGTCATGGTGCGCGTCGATTTTGGAAGGATTTGGCGACGGTGCGCGCTGGCTCCTGCGCGGAAGCAACACCCAACACGAATCTGCGGGCCTTGATCCATGTTTGCGTTTCCGTGGTCCACCCGCGGCTATGGGGATGCGCTATGATGGGGGACGGGCGTCAAAACAATTCCCTTCCCAAGCCAGGACCCTGACAACCCAACGTCCTTTTCTACCACCGCGCGGGAAACTTCAAAACCGAGCTCCCGCCACCCACAACGGGCGTTTGTCAGTTTTCGCCTTTTCGCAAACATCCTCCCAATCAAACTTTCACATGTTCGATATCACGATGAGTTGTCGTATCGCGGCACACATGATCATGCTGGGTGCACGTTGGACCCGCGGAAAATCAAGAATTCCACGTGTCCGCTAGCACGCGCAACTATTCCGTTCGTCCTCCTTCCTCCGCCTCGGAGGGTGGAGGAGGGAGCGGGGGAAGGATAAGGAGGGGAGGACGAGCAGAAGCACGAGGAAGTGAGATGAGGGAGAGCAGGGGAGGATGGAGGGGAGGAGAAGGGGTGCGGGGGGGAGTTGGAGGAGAAGGAGAAGGAGGAGGAGGGGGAAGAGGAGGCAAGCCGAGAAAGACGAGGAGTTTGCGAGAGGAGCAGCATGAGAGCGAAGAAATAGCAAGATGACAGGTTCAGGCAAATCAAACACCACGGGTGAGCGAGCATGACGATCGACTGTTGCAAAGAAGCAGCTCGTTTTCAAGAACTCGTTCGGTGAGTCGCATGGATTCGTGAAATCAGCCGCGCTCCAATCCAATCGACTCGCTCCTGCTAGTAGCTAAACTGCGGCCTGCTTGTCAGCTGGCACGTGGGCTCTAGAACCCCGCCACAAGTTCATTCCCGCAGCCCTACAAAGTGCAACGAACCAGGCTCTGAGACGATCTGCGGAGACGGAGGGGGCGAATGATAATGAGGAGGGGGGTTCTGTCTGCGTTGGAGAACGAGGAGCTAAGCGTCTCGAGCCCAGCAACATCAAAGAAGGAGTCCTGCAGCAGGGGCGCTTGTGACTGTGAGCCGCCTGTCGTGATTCGCATGGCTTCGTGAAATCAGCCACGCTCCAATCAACTCGATCCTGCGAGTAGCTAAACTGCTTGTCAGCTGGCACGTGGGTTCTAGAACCCTGCAAAGAGTTCATTCCCGAAGCCCCACAAAGCGCAACGAACCAGGCTCCGAGACGATATGCGGAGACGGAGGGGAGGCACCTGATAATGAGGAGGGGGATTCTGTCTGCGTTGGAGAACGAGGAACGAAGCGCCCCGAGCCCAGCAACATCAAAGCAGGAGCCCTGCAGCAGGAGTGCACTGCGAGCCGCCTGTCGCCTCGCGATGCCAAGTGCGCCGCGAAGTCTTTCAATGCAGCAGATGCAAAAAAAACTTCCAGTTAGCGGTTCATCGCTCTTGCCCATCGCAGCGGCGCGCTCCGCAAGCACTGCGCCCTCCTGAACAGATTCAGCGAGCCAGTGTTTGCACGCAGCAGCCCAAGCGCGGTCGTCGACGCCGCCCAGGCCGTCGTCGTCGATCGGCGCTGGCGCTAACAAGCAAGAACCCAACAAGTCTACAATAGCACCTGATGCAGCTGCCGATGCGAGCTCAGCATCGTTCACCATTGCGGATTGGCTGAGGTCTTTGGCACTGGTGCAATGAATGCAAGTCCCTCGCCGTCGTCATCTGCGCGGAGTCCATCGCCTTCTTGGCGGTGGACAAACCTCCCTTTAGAAAAACCTCCCCTTAGTGTAAACGGCCCGGGACTCCTGAGACCGAAACAGACGGACCTGGACCCGCAAAAAAAGACGGCCGCGACGCCCCCTCGCGAACCGAAAACGGCCCATTCCTCAATCGACGCGTCAGGGTAGGAGGCCCATCCGCCCCCGACCTTCCTCCACCTCAACAAACCGGGCCCTCATCTGCTCGAACTCCTCCGCAGTGAGATCACACGGATCGATTTCAAGCAGCGTGCCAAGTGGAGCTGTTGCACTGTCAACGGTGGTTTTGTAGGGCGGCGGGGGGTCGCTGAAAGTGAAGACCCGCTCTGCAGTGGTCAGCAGCCAAATGCCCCTGCCGAAGTTGTCAGCGTCGATCGACCACTCGACGTCGCACTTGAACGCGTGTTGCTCGTCTCCTAAATCTGCACGCGTCTCGAACAAATATTCGGTATTTGTGGGTTGAACAAGACGTTGAAGTCTCGCGCTTGGATTTTCCATTGCCACTCCGCTGAATGCCCTGCAATGTGCGAGGTACCCGAGATAGCCATGCGCGCCGGCATCCAGGTGCACTGCAGTCGGGGCATAATCTTTGGAGTCTGCCACATGCACGCAATACGTCGCTGTTTTGCAGTCGCCGCTACCTCGGTAAAATGCCAAGCTCCACGCCTCGGCTTTCCGACCCGCCCCCCTTTCCTGCTTCGCTCTGTCAAAGAGCGCGCAGACAAGGGCGGAGCTGTGAAAGCCACTGGCGGGGCGGCCGCGAAGCGCTCAGAGTCTCCGAGCAGTTCGGGCACATCTGGATAGCACTCGACCGCGGCAGACTTCAGCTCCTCGAATCTCCCTGCCACGCCGCCCCATTTCCTCGCGGCGCCTTTGCGGCCTAAGCCAAGCAAGTCGCGCAAGATTGCGCGGCGCGCGACCAAGCTCGAACCAGCTTTGGGCCCGCTCCGCACCGCTTCCTTGCACGCCTTGTTCAGCCCCTCGATATCCCGCGCATCCCCTGCCATCGACGCGGCCAGCGCACCCAGAACATTGGGGGCTCCGTGGCCGAGCGCGCCGCCCCACGCGGCAACAATGGTACTCGGGGGAGCGCGCGTCGCATCTCAGCAGCGTCGAGGTCCAACTCCTCATCCAGGGTGTTCAGTAGAGCTGTTGCCTCGTTTGACCTCAACATGCCCTCCTCACCTGGTGCGCCCTCGATGAAAAGGAATGGCCTTCGCGGGTGCGCTCGGGGCGGCCACAAGAACATGACTCGACATGAGGCGATGTTGTTCAGCACATCAGATGCATAGCACACCAAGCGAAGCTTTGCATCGCGCTGGGAAGCATTGGCCATGACCGGGTTAGACTGCTCAAAACAAAACATGTTGTCAAGCTCTCTGTCGATAACTTCTGCTCCGCCACAAACGAGCTCGCGCACGGCTGCGTGTTCAATATCCCCCACCGAGGACCAAGGGGCACTGTCGAATGAAACGCATTACCTTTTCTGCATCAACCAATGATAAAGGTGGTCCAAAGGTTTCCGGGCCGATAGCGAAATCCGAACAAGTGTCCACATGGCGTCACTGTCTGCGCTCGTGCGAACGCTTGCTCTGGCCTTGCTCATTTTCTCAGTGTAAGATGTGGCTGAATCCTCGACTGCTCCATCGATTGCATCCTTCTTGCGATTCGCCCTGCGATGGACTGATGTGTCACAAGTTCGACGGACAGCTTCTCTGACAGCCGTATCATCGCATGCCATAATGTAGTCTTCGCATCCGCTCACAGACCCCCAACGGCCAACCAGAGCTCGCGGCGGTAGTTTAATTGATGCATTGGCCCTGGTAGCGTGTAAACCCACCAGTTCCAAGTGCACGCTGCGGGCCTTCTCCCGCCGCAAAACAATGATGTTTGCCAAGCGGCTCCAATACCCAAGATCAAGACCGAAGGCCCCCACGGAACCGTGTTCGATCACGCCCAAGCCAGTGCGAACAATCAAATGGTATTGGTGCATCACGTAGTCCACTCCCAGAAACAACTTGGCTGGATCGTTAGCGACCTCTCCATGCACGCGTCTACGGCACGACGCGATGTCTCCACACGCGCCCGTGTTCATTAGCCAGAATTCCTGATGGTTCACCCGCCCAGGAAAGGGGGCTCATCTTTCCATGTACAGGCCCCCACTGAGCGCAACTGCGAGAGAATCGCGCCATGGAGGTGCTTGGCAGATGTTCCATTCACCAGCGGTCCCACGTCAGCTACCCAGCGCTGCGCACTCCATGCCATCGCACAACTCCTTGGAAGTACTGTCGGCCAAATCACACCAGCCCTTTGGGCGTGAGTGGTTTAGGGAGTCCGCTCTGTTCTCAACCCCCCTTTTTCCCATTCGGGGAGGGGTTTACCCCTCCCCCTACCCCCCCCCCTTGGCCTTGGAGGGGGCCTTCCGCGGGTGGTCAGAGGGTCCTTTTTCTATCCCTGGGAGGGCTAAAATTCGACACCCCTCACGAGGATCGTCGCCCCCAGGGGGGGACACTGAAAAATGCTCGCCCCATCTGCGACCGATCGCCCCCAAGATGGCCTCATCAGGCCCCCAAGACGCTCCAAGAGGCGACCCAGAGAGCCTTCGGACGTTCCCCAGAGGCCCAAAAGAGAGCCCAAGAGGCCCCAAAACGGCCTCCAAGAGGCCTCCCTATTGCCTTGGATACGACTACTCCTCCTACTGCTACTATTCCCACCACTACTACTACTACTACTACTACTACTACTACTACTACTACTACTACTACTACTACTACTACTACTACTACTACTACTACTACTAAACAACTACTACTACTAACGATACAACTACTTACAGTAGTGTGGATCTAGGATCACATGGGTGATTTTATATTTGTAACGACTACTCCTACTACAGCTACTACCTACTACTACTACTACTACTACTACTACTATACTACTAACTACTGTTTGCTTACTTACTCCACTTACTTACTACTACTTCTAACTACTACACTACTAACTACTACTACTACTACTACAACTACAACTACTACTACAACACTAACGGCAGTCTTGCATGTTTCTTGGAGCATCGCTGCCACTACTACCTACTACTAACTACAACAACTAACACTACAACGACGACTACAACAACTACTTACAACTCACTACACTGCTGCTTACTGCAGCTTAACTACTACTACTGTCTACAACTACTACTACAACATCAACTACTACTACTACTGCAGTAACTACTACTACTACTACTACTAACTCACTACAACTACTACTACTACTACTACTACAACAACAATCTACACGATTACTACTAATACTACTACTGCTACTACGACTCCTTCTTATACTACTACTAGTACACCTACTACTATTACTACTGCTACTACTACTACTACTACTACTACTACTACTACTACTACCACTACTACTACTAGTACTACCACTACTACGGCTACGACGACGACGACGACTACTACTACTACTACTACTACTACCACCACTACTACTACTACTACTACTACTACTACTACTACTACTACTACTACTACTACTACTACTACTACTACTACTTGTACTACTACGAGTACAACGCCGACGTCTGCTACTACTGCTGCTAGTACTACTATTACTACTATTACAACTTCCACTATTGCTGTTTTGAGATGGGCTGGTGGGGATACGCGAAGCGTGAAGAATTGTGAAGCGGGCAAAAGCTGTTAACTTTCTGATTGTGCAGCTTTGTGTTCTGCCACGCAAGTGCGTTCGTGGCGTCGCAGCGGACGACACGAGCGCAAAAGGACGCCCGTGGACCTGAACATTTCACGTACTTGAATATTTTCATGTCAACCCCGAACACAGGCAATCAAGCTGGCATGACAACGCAGTTGTCAACGAATGTACGTCTTACTGGCTAAATTCATGTTCGACCCCATTCCGATGTTGTTTGCTGATTGGCTGCTCATTTCAGCAAGTACAGACAAGTCAATGCCTCCAGGCGGGCTGATGAAACGTCCACATCGCCCGGTCAACCCTTGGATTCGAGCTTTCAATTGTTTGTTTTGTTCGACTAGCTCTATCATTTTCAAAAGCGACCCCCCCAATGCCCGCGGCAAGAACACTGACGCTTTCGAGATCTCGCCTCTGTCCTTCACTGTGTGGCACTTCAATGGGCGACCTCGCTTCCGTGCAGGCCCGTGTTTCTTCCGATGTTTGGGCGGTCCAGCGGGCGCGGGCGAGGTCCTCGAGGTGTGAACGATTCCTGCTTCGGTGACAACTCATGGGACCCTCCCATACCATCGCGTCGGCTCTTGCGAATCCACGCTAACCGACGCGATGTCGACGCGAATCGGCGCTGGCCGACGCTGTGCCGGCGCTATCTCATCGACTCCCAAACGCTACTCGACGCTAGCCGACGCTAAAAACGGAATGAGGGTATACCTCTCGTGGTTTGCAGCCGAAGTTCCTGCGATGTCCATGATGCGCTCAAGCACGCTCTCCGCATATCCTGTTCTGCCGCCGCTGCTCACCCACAACTCTTTCACGCAACCATACTCCTTGAAAACTTCAGGATTCCTGGTGAACCAACGTGGACAGCCTGGCGCAGCTAATAATTGCACACAGGTCAGCAACTCATCTGTTTTAAACAGCGGTGGGTCGCCGCCGTCGGAGTGCCGGTCAACCAACTCGACACGTCGTCCATGTGCACAGCCGACGAAGCTTGAAGAAAAGCTTGGGCCTACATGGGTACGGAGGGGGAGATTGTGGGCAGAGTCCTCAGCGATGCTTCGTGGGGCCTCTTCGGAGCGCTCTCGTAGTCGTAGGCCTTCTGGGAAGCAGTTTAGGGGACCCCTTGGGTTCACGTTGGGGGCCTCGTGTGAGCTGATTGGGGTTCCCATTCGGGTTTCCTGGGGGCCTCTGGGGGCCTCTTGGAGGACCCATAACTAGTTCGGGCCTCGTTCAAATCGTGGGCCCGAGGATGGGCGAAGAGGCCTACGACTTCTTACGTCGGCCAGAACCTGATTGCCTAGGGTGCTTGCGTGCCTAGGGAGTTATTGCTGGATTGATCCCCTGACCCCATAATAAGCTCCCCCCCCAAAGCAATGCAACGCAAGGCAACACGATCTACATCAAAAGTGGGCGACGATGGGCGGCGACGAGGCGGCGACGGGCGGCGACGGGCGGCGACGAGGCGTCTCAGGAGAGACAGGTTTCGCGAAAAGCAGGCTGCAGCACCCCGCGCTGCGCCTCGGCGCGCCTGTCCCGCCGCGTCCCTTCCCGACTCCGCCCTCTCATCCTCCTCATCATCCCCTTTTATCTTCCATCTCCTCTCCCTCCTTCTCCCGGAACTCGCGTCGCCGTCCCCGCCGTTCACTCGTCCACGCCGTCGGCTCAGCTGTCGAAAGTCATTCAACCTTGAACCAACACGGAAGGACTGCCTGATTTTGCATCATGGCAAACCTTGCTCTTTTGCAGCACTGACTAATACACTGGTGCGATTTCGGGATCAAATGTGTTCAGTCAAGTAATGTTCGAAACCGTACTGGACATTGTTTTCTGTGGTGTTGCGCACGTGTGTTTCTGCATTCCAATGGTTTCGTTTGCTCGTGCTTCCAATGTCTGACGCTCTCGGATCTGCATAGCTCAACTTTCTCGCATGACCACTTTACGGAATATTGGCGCCAAGGTTGACCGACACCCCAGGACGACATGCAAGGCCATCCATGGCGCATCCCCACGTGGCTACAAGAGGCCTCCCCGAGCCCCCCAGACCACAAACACCTGCCACCAAAACAACTCGATCCTTTAACTTCTGTCCATTTCCACGCCACCCCTCCTCCTCCCCCTCCTCCTGATCATCCTTCTTCTCCTCCCTGGGTCCTCCTCCTCCTCCGCCTCCTCCCCCTGCTCCTCCTCCTGCTCCTCCTCCTCCTCGTGCTCCTTCTCGTCCTCGTCCTCCTCCACCCTCCTCCTCCTTCTCCTGCCGCCCCCCCCTCCTCCCTCCCCTTCTCCTCCTCCTCCTCCTCCTCCTCCTCCTCCTCCCTCTTCTTCTCCCTGCTCTCCTGTTCCCCTCCTCCCCTCCCTCACCTCCTCCTCCTACCTCCTCCCCCTCCGCCTCCTCCTCCTGCTCCTCCTCCTCCTCCTCTTCCTCCCCCCTCCCTCCTCCTCCTCCGCCTCCTCCTCCTCCTCCTCCTTCTCCTCCTCCTCCTCATAATCATTTTAAATAACTTCTCCCTGTCGCACACCGAGGCTGGTTGGGCCGGGCGTTTCGCCTGAGACTTCCTCACCCTTTCTGACCCTGAAGCTTAAAAAGTGGCAGCAGCTTCACAGATGGAGGGCGGGTCGTTTTCAAGATGTTGTTCCAGCTTCAGCGCCGCGCAAATTCGTCTCAACCAATTTCATAAAAGGTTTCACGGATTCAGGGCGGGTGGTCTTCAAAATGTGACTCTCGCCTTAGCGCCGCGCACACACGCTGTAAACAAATGCAAGAGCTTCACGGATTGAGGGCGGGTGGTTTTCAAAATGTGGCTCTCGCCTCAGCGCCGCGCACATACGTTGTAAAACATTGGAAAACCTTCACGGATTGAGAGCGGGTGGTTTTCAAAATGTGGCTCTCGCCTTAGCGCCGCGCACATTCGCTGTACAAAAAAATACAAGAGCTTCACGGATTGAGGGCGGCTCGTTTTCAAAATGTTGCTCTCGCCTCAGCGCCGCGCACATTCGTTTTCAAACTTTGGAAAACCTTCGCGGACTGAGGGCGGGTCGTTTTCAAAATGTGGCTCTCGCCTTAATGCCGCGCACATTCGTTTTCACATTGCAAGAGCTTCACGGATTGAGGGCGGGTGGTTTTCAAAATGTGACTCTCGCCTTAGCGCCGCGTACATTCGTTTTATAAATTGGGAGAACTTTCACGGATTCCCGTGGTCAACGTACCAGAAATTGCGTTATGGAAGGATTCAGGACTAAGCGGGCGGAACAGTTATGTTGACGCGCGGTTGACGTCCAAAAATTGTGCTCTGGCACGATTCTGGATCGTCAAGACGCAGCAGTCAGATTGATACGTGGCGTTGAAATCCCGGGAACAATGTTTTGGCATGCGTCAGGGTCTTCAAACGGTTGTCTTCCAACGAGGCAGTTCCCTCAATGGAAATGAACCGTTTTGGGGGCCTATCAAGAGGGAGATTGGAAGAAGGGTAAATTCCAACATCGTTGATGACTCTTGGTTTTACACTGGTCCTCCTCCTCCTCCTCCTCCCTCTCCTCCTCCTCCTACTCCTCCTGCACCTGCTGCTCCTCCTTTTCCTCCTCCTCCTCCTCCTCCTCCTCCTCCCCCTCCTCCTTTCCCTCCTCCTCCTCCTCCTCCTCCCCCTCCTCCTCCCCCTCCTTCTCCTACTCCGCCTCCTGGTGCTCCTCCTTCTCCACCTCATCCTCGTCCTCGTCCTCATCCTCCTCTGCTGCTCCTCCTCCTGCACCCCCCACCACCCCCCCTCCCCTCTTTCTCTCCTCCTCCCTCCCCCTCTTGTTTTTATTATTATTATTATTATTATTTATTATTATTATTAATATTGTTATTGCGATTGTCACTTGTTATGTTTCTAAGTGGTGTTATTTGGTTTGATGTTTATGGTTCCCTGAATCACTACTATGTGTATGTTTATTAGTAATCCTAATAGTATTAGTATTACTAGTATGCGCATTATTATTAGTCTGCGTCCTGCGAATTATTCTTATTAGTCTTCACATTAGTATGGTTGTATTCTTCTTATACGTTGTATTAGTATTCCTCTTCCTCCTCCTCCTCCTCCTCCTCCCCCCCCTCCCCCTCCTCCCCCCTCTCCTCTCCTCCTCTTTTTCCTCCTCCTCCTCCTTCTTCTCCTCCTCCCCCCCTCCTCCCCCTCCTTCTCCTCCTCCCTGCTGCTCCTACTTCTAATTTCCTCCTCCTCCTCCGTCCTGTTCCTCCTCTCCTCCTCTCTTGCTCCTGCTGCTGCTCCTCCTCCTCCTCCCTTCTCCTCCTCCCTTCTCATCCTCCTCCTCCTGGTCCTCCTCCTCGTCCTCCTCCTCCCCTTCTTCTTAGTATGGTTATTCTTATTAGTTTTCTGATGAGTACTATTATTATATAATATCATGTGCATTACCACGATGAGTATTACTCCGATGCTGAATCTAATTGTTACTTATACTGTTCTTGTTGATGTATATTAGTCGTATTATTCTCAGCTTTCATAGCATTATTAACATCAATATTACTACTACTAGTGTTGCTCGCCTTAGTTTTCTTTTTATTATTCCTCCTCCTCCTCCTCCTCCTCCTCCTCCCCCTCCTTCTCCTCCTCCTCCTCTTCCTCCTCTCCTCCTCGGACCATGAGTGTCTTCGTCAGCTTGCCGCGGCCCAGGCTCGCTCGATTCCGTGGAGCAGGGACGTCAGATCGCCCTGGCTGAGGGCCAGCCAGTCAAGGGGGGCAACAAAGACACATGGCATACCCATACACGCCGCTACACCCAAGATCTCAAGCCTCGCCCTGGGTGCGCTCCGACGAGGATCCCACGGCCGAGCCCTACCGTGGCGACGAGAGCCTCCCGGGAGAAGGCCTGTGGCTTTCGGGCCACATCCCCGCGACGAGGCGAGGCTGATGGAGACCACCCCGAGCATCGACCGCGCTCGGCGACTCTCGGGCCGGGCGAAAGGGGGGGGATAGCAAAAGGGGGTTTGAGAATCAGCTCACGTAGCTGATTTTCCCTGCGCCTGCAGGCGCCGGAGGCGGCTATGTATCGAGGAACGGGCCCCTCGGTGGGGCCGAAACCAGCTATACATGCAGCAGATTTCGTACCCCCCCCCTTTCCCAAACCCCCCCTTTCGCCCGACCCGAGACTCTAAGAGAACTCTGGAAAACGGCCTCCCGACGTACGAGAACGACGAAGTGTACCCGTCGTGGCGGCAGCGAGGCGCCCCGGCAGCCCCGTTCCGCGCAGCGGCTCCCGGGGGGCGAAGGCCCGGCCACCCGCGCGCGGGTGAGCGCGGCAGCCGTCGAGCGCTCGGGGGCTCAGAGGGTCGGGCTGCCGTGAGGGCTGGGATCAAAGAGAGAGAGGGAGAGAGAGAGAGAGAGATTGGGGAAAAAGCACGAAAAACAAACAAGTAGTCATAATAGTTGTAGAGAAAGTGAGAGAGAGAGAGAGAAAGAGAGAGAGGAGAAGAGATGACAGAGAGAGAGGGGGAGGGAGAGAGTGAGAAACAAACGCACTTCTAGAAGAGAGAGAAGAGGGACGAGAGAACAGAGAGAGAGAGGGAACTAGACGGACAGACAGACAGACAGACAGACGGACAGACAGACACAGACAGAAAGGCAGACAGACAGACAGACAGAGAGACAGTTAGACAGAAGGACAGACAGACAGAGAGAGAGACAGACAGAAGGAGAGAGAGAGAGGGAGAGAAGGATTGATCGCTGGCACAAAGGCGGGGCGCGAGAAGGGCACCAACTGTTACCAGCAGCGCCCCGAAAATCGCCCCACCTTGAAGAGACGGGCAGGGGCCCGGGCGATGCGGAGGCAAGGCCATTTAGCCCGCCTGGGTCGGGCCGGGCTAGCGAAGAAACACAAATCCTACCGATGCAGTTGCCATGATATCGTTTCTTGTCTTCTTGCGATAACCCAGGTTATATGCTTGGGGGGATGTGACAAGGGAGGTGACGGCCGATGACCTGAGTTTGGTGCTTTGCGCAGCCCCGCGTATAACCGCGTGCGCCAGTGCTGCGTGCCCCCTTCGAACGAAGCGGGTTTGGGTCCCGACTGGACATAAAAGGGGTCCGTGCTTCAGCGTCCTCACTGCACTGGAACGGATTCACCCAAAAAGGACCCCTACTTCTTTGGGAGGGGACCAAAGTCAGGAGGACCAAACACATCAGTGATAGGGGCTCGTTTTGGCAGATCGCACCAGAAACGCCCAAAGGTGTGGACCTCAGTGAGGCCACGTCCTCACTGTGTTATCAGGGATCGGGGCTTACACTCTCAACGAGGAAGCGCTCCCCGGACCTACCCGAGGGGGCACGGTCCGAACAGGATCCCAGGGCGGATGCGGCCGCCGCGGCGAGGGCGTCGCCGTCCCCGGGCGGCCCAGAGGGCCGAGAACAGAGGGATGGCAGCGGTATCGGCGTGCGTGCACGCCGCACGCACGCACCTGCGGTCAAGAACTCTTGCTCAGCGCGTCGCCGCCCCGGCAGCACGCTGTGCCCCGCGAGCGGACAGCGTGTCGCTCCTCTCTGGGGGCAGGAGGCTAAAACAAAGCTCGGGACGTGGACGGTCGGGGACCGCGACGCGGACAGCGTGCGGCGACGAAGCGTGGCCCGCCAACACCGGCGGCGCGACACGCTAACCCGAAGGTCCCGACCGTACACCCTGCACGCCACCACCGCTCTGCCTGGCCAGGGCCCCCCTCCTCCTCTTCCTCCTCCTCCTCCTCCTCCTCCTCCTCCTCTTCCTCCTCCTCCTCCTCCTCACCCTCCTCCTCATGTAGGCCCAAGAAGGTGCATGCACGCTCATGGCCGACGCCAGGAGGGCCTGTCCAACATCCTATAGGGGCCAAGGATGGCCCTGGCCAGGTATGCTGGTGGTGCACAGGTGCGTCCCGCGCACGACTATCTTGGATGTGTGCACCAGGTAGGGTGGTGGCTCGAGGGGGAGGCCGCCGTCTCACAGGGCGGGGAGCTCCTGACAAGGACGGGGGCTCACAGCAGCCCTCCCCCGACTTTCATGAGAAGCCTCCTTGCAAACATCCGGGACAATCCCCCGACATCCGCCGATCCGTATCCCACTGGCCCTTTCGGGCGTAGGTGGTTCAGAGTCAGAGCACTTCCTCTTCCAGCCCCCGCATTCCATTCCAGGGGGAGGGGTGACCTTTACCCTACCCCCTTTCCCATGTGTCTGGAAGGGGGGGCGGCAGGTCGTTGGAGCGTCGACGATGGCCCAAAGATGGCTCCAAGATGGCCTCGGCAATCCTCAGCACGAGGCTCCAACCCCGTTCCAAAGCGGGTCCAGCTGGCCACTGAGCCTCCTCAGGACGCCTGGGCAATACATGATGGTGGCCTTTTCGCCTTTTCGCTTCCGATGGGCTTTGGGAGCATCAAATGGCTCCAAGATGGCCCAAGAGGGCCCAGGAGGGCTCCAAGCCGGCCCCAAGCACTAGTGGCTCTCGGGGAGGGGGGGCTATCAGAGGCCCCCCGACACTTGATGGATGTCCTCCTAGACGGCCCCAAGACTGCCCCCGAGGCTCCCAAGAGGACCTGCAGAGAGCCCCGCAGAAGGCTTCAAAGGCCCCAATCAAAGGCCCAAGGTAGCTCCAAGAGTTCCCAAGAGCGCCTCAAGAGGGCTCCGTGAGGCGGCCAGGCGCCTCTATAAAAGCTTCCACAGGGGGCTGCAAAGGGGGGCCCGCGCCTCTTTGATACATGCCCTCCAAGATGACCTCCCACGCCCATCCTCCTCCTCCTCCTCCTCCTCCTCCTCCTCCTCCTCCTCCTCCTCCCCTCTCTTCCTCCTCCTCCTCCTCCTCCTCCTCTCTCCTCCTCCTCCTCCTCACTCCTCCCCCTCCTCTCTCCTCCTCCTCCTCCTCCTCCTCCTCCCCTCCTCCTCTCCTCCTCCACCTCCTCCTCCTCCTCCTCCTCCTCCTCCTCCTCTCTCCTCCTCCACCTCCTCCTCCTCCTCCTCTCCTCCTCCTCCTCCTCCCCTCCTCCTCCTCCTTCCTCCCCCTGCCTCCCTCCCCCCCCTCTCCCCCTCCTCCCCTCCTCCACCCCTCCTCCTCCTCCTCCACCTCCTCCTCCTCCTCCTCCTCCTCCTCGCTGCCTCCGTCCCCCTGCTCCTTCGAGGCCAGGAATCCAGGAACCATGGCCGCCACCCTGCCGAACAAACTGACCATCCTCGATTCACTCCTCGCCGTCCCTTGGCGGCGCGCACAAAGGGGGTAGGGGGAGGGGGGAGGGCTTCTTAGAAGGAGGCTGCTTCTTAGAAGGCGCCGGCCTTACATCTACAAAGAAGGCCCGCGCCTTCTAAGAAGCAGGGGTGCTTCTAAGAAGCCTTCCCCCCTCCCCCTACCCCCTTCTGCGCGTGGCCAGATCCCTCATCATCCACCTCATGTGATCAAGCGATGCCACAAAATAACTCACGCTTGGGCCTGATCGGCCCGCTCGCGAATTCTCGTTTCACCGCTGCCTCGTGCCTGGGCCTCGTTTCAGAATGGGCTGGCGGGGACGCGCGACACGTCAACCGCTTTTCAATCCACTGCCCCAGAGGTGCCGACCGCTTCCCCGGGATAGAACTTCTGTCCCGGATCAACTCTGGTGATGGCCCCAGGGCTTGAACAGAAGCACACTAGAGAGTCGAAGTCCATGCGAAAAACTGCGCCAACTCAGAAAATCGGATGGCCGGTCTCCTGGGCCCGAGAGACGGCCCACGACCAGGACGTGCGACGCCCAGACTTGTTCAAGACAGGGCCCCTGATGCCCCGCCCCCCTCCCCGGGACCGGCTGGTGAGCGTTTTTTATCCGGCGTCTCGACCTTGGGCGGAAGGGGGGTGGGAGGGAGGGGGTCCGGCTCTGGACCTCTGCTGAGTACGACTACTTTGTTGCCACAGCGCGCCCCTACGAGGGGGGACTCCGCCTGCTCGGAACAGGCGCCCAAGACCGGCCAAGCTCTACTCCATGGGGGGGGGGGGAGGAGGAGGAACCTCCCGCCGCGCTCTCGCCGCGGGGGCCGAGGGGGGTCGAAGCTCCGCCCCTTGGCCTCGGCTCCTCGTGCGCGTCGTCCTCCCCCACCGCCCTCTCCCCTCCTCCCCCTCCTCCCCCTCCTCCTCCTCCTCCTCCTCCACCTCCTCCCTCCTCCTCCTCCTCCTCCTCCCCCTCCTCCTCCTCCCCCCCTCCCCTCCACCTCTCCACCTCCTCCTCCTCCTCCACCTCCTCCTCCTGCTCCTCCTCCTCTCCGCCTCCTCCTCCTCCACTCCTCCTCCTCCACCTCCTCTCCTCCTCCACCTCCTCCACCTCCTCCTCCGCCTCCTCTTCCTCTCTCCTCCTCCCCTCCTCTCCTCCCCTCCTCCTCCTCCTCCTCCTCCTCCTCCCCTCCTCCCCCTTCCTGCCTCCTCCTCCTCCTCCTCTCCCCTCCTCTTCCTCCTCCTGCTACCTCCTCCTCCTCCTCCTCCTCCTGCTCCTCCTGCTCATCCTCCTCCTACTCCTCCACCTCCACCTCCTCTCCTCCCCTCCTCCTCCTCCTCCTCCCCCTCCTCCTCCTCCTCTTCCTCCTCCTGTACCTCCTGCCCTCCTCTCCTCCTCTCCTTCTCCTCCTCCTCCTCCTCCTCCTCCTCCGCCTCCTCCTCTCCTCCACCTCCACCGCTCCTCCTCCTCCTCCTCCCCTCCACCTCCTCCTCGCTCTCCCGCTCCTCTTCCTCCCCCCTCATCCTCCTCTTCCTCCTCCTCTCCTCACCTCTCTCCTCCTCCTCCTCCTCCTCCTCCTCCTCCTCCTCCTTCTGCTCCTCCTTGTGTATATATATACATATATGTACAAGACTTGAAGCTCGCTGCGCTTCGCTTGAAAGTCTTGGTATAGTGCATGGTGGGAGTGAGGCGTGGGCCGAAGGCGGCCGTTGGGCTGTGCAAGGAAGCGTGCGCAGGGCGGAGAACTGGACGAACATCGCAATACACGCCGGCACGAGGACGACGGGGGCGCGCGCGCACGCGCGCGCGCGGGTGGGCGCGCGCGTGCGAGGGTACAGAAGGGCGGGTGCCATCACTAACGACAGGAAGAATTAGCCCGGAAGCTGTCCTAAGTTTCTCCTTCAATGTGTGTTATACTTCTTCGTCTCTGTCGTTTCAGGGCGCCGTGATTGCCTCTGAAGGTGTCCAGAGGGATGCTCTGGGAACGCGCATGCGAGAGATGAGGAGTGAGGGTTGCGGCGAGGGTCATTTATCGGTCCTCTGGCGCACAAAAAGTGGCCACGACGGTACTGGCAAGCGAGCGCGGTGCGGGCTCGCTGAGCAGGCGATCCTACTGGCGGGGGGGGAGTAGAGGGAGTGGTTGCCGGGCAAGTATCGCACCGGCACGAGTGCCGAGAAAAAGGAAGGCTAGCAGGGGCCAGCGGATGCGCGTGGAAGCGGCGTGCTGCAGACCGCACGTCAGTTCTTCGCTTTCTTGGCGGGCTTCTTCGCGACGGCACCGCCGACGGCGGCCGCCGCCGGGCGCTTCTTGACGGACGCGGGGGCGGCCGGCGCCTCGGCGGTCAGGGCAGAAGGGGCGGTGTCCACCATGGCCGTGTTCGGGTCACACGTGGTCCACGTGATGAACTGCGGGTACTTCATCTGCAGGCTGCGCAGCGGCGCGAGGATCTTCTCGGGGATGTTCTTGGCGACGACGACGCAGAAGATGTGCAACTCCTTGACCGTGCGGTCGGTGCCGTCGAGCATCTTGAAGGACCGAGTGAGCTGGACGCGGTTCTGGTTGCGGACGCTGGAGATTGTGAAACCGTTGTGTTTCCCCGTCGGCGGCACGACGAAATCGGCTTCGATGTAGCTGTGTTGGAGTAGGTCTGCGGTGGTCTGCAGCACGTGCTTCTGCGCGTTGGCTGTGGCGCTGGCGGACTGGCCGAATGCCGCGTGGACGTGGGCCCAGCTCGGATTCGGGTTGCCCTTGCTGAGCGCCCTGGTGAAGCCACGCTGCGCGATCTGGACGCCAGCGGGGGCCTCGTCCAAGTCGTGAACGGCGACGGCGTCCTTCCACAGCGTGGTGAGGCCGTGGGTCTTGCGCTCCTCGCGGAAGCGCAAGCTCGCGCCGTCGGCGATGGTGACGCGGACCCCGTTCGCTTTCTTCTTGTTGATGTCAAGGAGCTCGATGTGGATGTGTTCCGTGTAGAGCGACACGTAGACGCGGTTCTTCCCCGCGTCTGCCGCCTTCGCAGTGGTGGCTGCGGTCTGCTCCGGGGCGTACTCGTAAGTCGCGTTCGAGCTCTTCGGGGCCATGGCGCGCTGGGACGCGCGGCGGGGGGGGGCTGCCGAGTGGGCGGCCGGACGTTGGTGAGCGCAAAGCTGCTTGAGGAGCTTCGGGCCAGATGGCGCGGGGAGCTCGGGGTTGTCCGCGGGCGGCGGGGCGACTGTTATTGGCACGGAAGTTGTCCGGAGAATGTCTGTGGCAGTGTGCGCACGGGGAGCCACGACGATTTTGTGCATTGCCGCGCTGGGGTTGCATCATTGGGAGTGCACAATCAGGCGCAGGCAGAATCGGTGGAAAACAATCAAATGGCGGGCTGCCTGCAATCGCGCAGGTAGGAAAATAAATTTGGGCCCCGAGCCGGAGGCGTGCGCCCGCCGAATCTGCCCGGAAGCTGTCTCAGAAATCGCTGTCCCGGGGCGGGTCCAAGTTGTCGTTCGGCTGCCATGGAGGGGGGGGGGATTGGCTAGTGAAATCCCCCGGAAGCTGTCCCGAGAGTTGCCTTGCCGTTGGGCGTGGAATTTCTCTGGCTGTCCTGGAGGTAGGTCACTGCCCTGGGAGTCGCCCAGACAATGCCAATCGGGACAAAACAACTGACGATTATGCACCCCTTTGCCCGCGAGATGGGGCGCCCAAAAAATCGCGCGGCACACGTGCCAAGCGTATTTGGGATGGCCGTGTAAACAGCCAGGCGCGCCTCAATGGAGAGGTTTGTTTTTGTTTGGCATCGGGGGAAGAGGATTCCCCTGGAAGACCCCGAAACCGATGTCCATGTCATCGGCACCATGTTCGCTCCGATGTTCCACGAGGGTGTTGATTGCGCCGGAAACTGTCCTAAAAATGCTGCGTTCTCTTTCTGCCCTCCCCCCGTTTGCTCTTGCTCCTGCCTGTTCCCTCCTCCTCCCCCCTCCTCCTCGTCGTCCTCCTCCTCCTCTTCTTCGTATCATTTCCCTTCCTTTTCTGGATTCGCCTGGAAGCTCCCGAGAAGCGATGTCCATATCAGCGGCACCATGTTGCCACGTCTGGCCCGATGGTCCACGAAGGTGTGGATTGCGCCGGAAGCTGTCCTACAAATGCTGCTTCTCCTTTGCTCTTGCTCCTGCCTGCCCTCCTCCTCCTCCTCGTCGTCCTCCTCCTCCTGCTCGCCCTCTTTGCCGTCTCCCTTCCTCTCGTGCACGGCAGGCGCGTGCTTTTTTGTTTGCGGGGTCATTATGTCTGTCGGGCCTGCAAAAAACTGCGCACGGGGCTGCGCTCAGACGATTTCGGCGACCTTGCGCCGGGCCAAGCGCGTCCAGAGAGCCCGACGCTCTGCGAAATACAGTGCGCGCAATGACAGCACGAAGCCATCGCGGATATCGTCTGGCCAGCGCGAGGCACGGGCGCGCTTTCGCGACCGAGATAAATTGGACCCGATCTCGCAAACCATGCTCTCTTCGGCAAAGCCGCAGCTACGCAGGTGAGCCATGCCGAGCAATTCGGCCGCCCGCTTGCCTGTCGGCCCCCACTGGGATGCCATTTCTGCGAACGCGGCGTCGCACATTAATGCATCGCGCCGGTCCAATGTGTTTTGCATGCGGGAGGATGGCGTCTTCTTCTTCTTGCCCTTGAGCCCGCTGGGGAACCCGCGCGATCCTAGCAAAACGCGTGTCCCAGGGCCAGGATATATCTGCCTCCTTTCGCAGAGCCGCGTGATGATAGACGTGCCTGAGAGCTTGCGCGACAAAGCATTCCGGTGGAGCGCATTGAGAATCTGCATGGCCACAAACGGACCTACCTGGCATGGCAGCGTGGATCCGCGGCCCGCTCGCGCAGGCCCCCGCGAGGGCGGCTTGGAAAACATGTCTAATGAAAAAAGGGAGCCGTGCTTGGCATTGCGTAGCTTTCTGAGGGGCATCGGGGAAGGGGTCACGGGGCCTTGTGGGATGCTCGCCATAGCGAGCGGGCGGACCACGGAAAGATCAGCGTGGGGGGTTCTGGGTGTGGGACGCGTCGGCGGCAGCCTTCCGTATGCGATTTCAAATGGGGTCTTACTAAGCAGCAATTGTCGCAGTCGTTCCAACCGAGGCAGAACCAGGACAAATTTGCGAGGGATGTGAACGCCGTCGAGGACCGGCCGTTGGATATGCTTCCAACCATTCCTGCGTCGAATTCGCAGCTTGATGTACCGGACGCGAGGATGTGCCAGCGGAGTCTCATTCGCAAAAGATCCTATATTGTACCCGGTTCTTGCTTGTTTGCGGCTGTGGAGAATCCAACAAATAGCCGCGGCTTGGAGCATCATGTATATATCCATGTTCTCAGATGTGAGCACGGCGGCGATTAACGCATCTCGAAGGCTCTGGGCCGACAGGTAAGACGAAAGGTGCTGTCGGAACCTCTCCACCAAACGTGGAAGTTTCACCTGGCGCGGTTGCGTGTGCACATAAGCGTATGCTATCAAGAACATGGCGAAAAAAGACCCGTGGTTGAGCCATACCTTACAAACGAATATGTTGAGCAGAACTTGCGCGTGAGACGACGCCGCGCCAGTGACGATGTCCAGGAATATGTTGGTATAGTCGAAGCCTGATGCATAATTGTTGAACCCGTAATTCTTGATGTCCAGAAGGCCTTTGGTGCTTCGGCGCACGAACTCAGATGGCGACTCGAAAGTGTGGCCTCGGCCTCGCACCCGAGGGCGTGGACCCGACTGTGGCCCGCATGGGACGGTAAGAGCATTCATGGGCCGGCTGCAGGTTTGTAGCACGCAGCAGAAAGGAAATTCGTGAAACCCGTGGATGTCGCACCAAAGTTGCACCAGCTTTACCCATCGCATATTGTCTAAACAACTGAACAGAGGTTGTGAGACGGGGACTTCGCCACAGAAGCGCTGATAAAACTTAGCGTCCGACGGGGTTGCTGAAAAGGTTCGGGCAACAGTGCATACGGAAGAAGCCACAGGCACCCCGTCTCCAAACACGGACGCGTCTGACTCCGAGTCGGAGTCCGAAGAGGAACGTGCCGCCCAGCACGATGTGAAACAAAGAATGCAGAATGCCAGAAGTTGGAGGCGCCGCGAGGCGCGCATTGAGCACGAGCGGGGACGAACTGACTAGCAATCCGCGCCGGAGCCTGAGCAAAAATGGCTACGGAGAATCATGAGGGGGGAATGGGCACAGGCGTCTGGTGGACACACCGCGACGATGTTCATTGTTACATGTTCGTCCTCTGGTGGCTGATGTTGGGCTCGGGGGCTGTCAAATACCGACTCCAGATGGGCCGACGGTCGTAAGGCAGGGGAAGGCAAGTAATTAGCCCGGAAGCTGTCCAGAGAATGGGCCTTCGAACAAAGGGGTTGCACTCGTCGGCGCTGGCAGGGACCGACGCACGTGTCAGTGATTGGGGCTTCGAACAAACAGGTTGCACTCGTCGGCACAGGCAGAGATCCACGCGTGTGTGAAAACAGAATCTTTGAACGTGTATGTTTCGTTGTTGCGCGTTGTTCGTATTAAGGCGGCCGTAGGGACGTGGGTGTCGTTTCGGGCGTCGAGGTCGGGGCGACCTGTCGTTTCGAGCGTCTCTCCCGATGATGATCCGAACGGCCCCGCAGGGGCCCCCGATGCGCGGTGAAGAGGTTAGAAGAGGTGTCGAAGACAGACTCGAGAAGCTCCCCAGAGGCACGGGAGGCTCTCAGAGGCCGCAACGAAACTCCGAGATGCCTCCAAGAGCCCCTCTGAGGCACCCCAACAGACCGCCATGTTCATTGAGAAGGTCCTGACCAACAGCCTAGGCACGGTGGCGCGGGGGTGGCCGAGCGCCACCAGATAATTTCAACCATCGTCGCAAGGTCTTAATCCTTCTGGAGGTCGGCGGGGCGTAAGCCAAATCGTATAATCTTCCCGGAAGCTGTCCCCGCGAATGCCGATTGACGTGTGTATGTGTGCATGCACGTGTGGTGCAGGCATCTGTGTGCGTGGACGTTGAGAGAGATATGCAGACAGACTGGTGAGCAGGGAAGGGTCCGAAGAGGCTTCCGAGACGGCCCCAGCGAGCCCTGAAGGCCCCGGAGCCTCCAAGAGGGCGCAAGACACTTGCCAGATGGCCCCAAGAGCTCTCCAGGAGGGCCGCCGAGGTATCCCAAGAGACCCTGATATTAATTCAAGAGGTTCCTGACCGACAGCCCAGGCACGGTGGCAAGGGTTTCGCCGAAGGCCACCGGGTAAGTTCCGCGGCGTAGCAAGGGCTCACTCTTCGGGGTGTCAGCGGAATGGCGTAAGCCAGTGGGTATAATCTCCCTGGAAGCTGTCCCTGGAAGTCTGGCTGATGAATATATGTGTGCATGCATGTTTGTAGCATCGAACTGCGTGGTGGACGTAGCGACGGGTATGTCCCAGAGACCCCTCGGAGGTATCTCAACAGACCCTCATGTTCATCAGAAAGGTCTTGACCATGAGGCCAGCGACGCTCGTGCGGGTTTGGCCGAGTGCCACCAGATAATTTCCATCATCGTCGCAAGTCCTGAAATCCTTCTGGAGGTCGGCGGAACGACGGAAGCCAAATAGTATAATCTCCCCGGAAGCTGTCGCCGCAAATGGCGGCTGATGTGCTCATGTATGCATGCAGGTGTGGTGCATGGATCTGGGTGCGTGGACGTTGCGAGGGATACGCACACAGACTGGTGAGCAGGGAGGGATTCAAAAGGCCTCCAAAACGGCCGAAGAGCCCCGAGAAGGCCCCAGAACCTCGAAGAGGACGCAAGACACTTGCCAGATGGCCCCAAGAGCTGTTCAGGAGCACCCTCCGGGGCACCTCAAGAGACCCTCATATGAAGTGAAGAGTTCCCGACCGATAGCCCAGGCACGGTGGCAAGGGTGAGGTTGAAGGCTATCAGGTAATTCCACGGCCGTCGCAAGGTTCCACTCCTTCTGGGTGTCAGCGGAATGGCGTAAGCCAATTGGTATAATCTCCCCGGAAGCTGTCCCTGGAAATCTGGCTGGTGGAATGTATGTGTGTCCCCGCCGCCGAAGGCGAGGAGCAGATGACGGAGAGGCCCCAAAGCACGCGATGGGTTCCACGATGCCGAACGGGCACGTTAAATACCACACACACACACACACTGTTTGATCCAGCCTTGGCCGATCCCGTTCGCTGGAAGCCGCGTGGCGGGTCACCGTTGCAGGCAAGCACCGCAGGAAGGGGGGGAAGTGGAGGGGGGAGGAGGAGGAGGAGGAGAAGGAATCGTGACCAGCGTATTCTATGTGGGTGCGGGGGTTGGGGAGGTGACGGGGGCTTTCTAGTATTGTCTCTTGGGGCTTTCGCGGGCTTGGGGGCATTTGCGGGCCGCTGGGAGCCTGATGGTGTTTCGTGGGGACCCATCGGGGTGCCGGGGTGCTCGGGGATTGGTGACATGCGTTGGGGGCCGGTTGGGGTCTCCCTAGGAGTTTGGGGAGGTTCGCGGGGACCCAGGAGAAACGACGCGTCGAAGACGGAGGGGAGGGGGGAAGGTTGCGGGGGCGACGGCGGAAGGGAGAATGACAGGAGAGATGGGGAGGGAGAAGACGATGACGAGGACGAGGACGAGAAATATGTGTTTTTGGGCTGCGCGCGGGGTGAGACGAGTCGAAACACGAGGGCCTCTGGTCCTCTGGTCAGCGGGAGGACGCAGGCCTCTTCATGGCTGGGCGAGTCGCCTGGAACTCTTCGTGGGTACGGCCAACAACAGCTCAGGCCAAACAGTGTTCTTCACGATGGCCCAGCCGTCTGTGTCCACGTGGTCGGGCGAAGCGAGCGCACGAATATCAGAGCGGTGCCGCACCCGGGTGAGGGCGGCATACAGATGGCCGTGGCTGAACGGGTTGTGGCGCACGTCCAGCACCATCCTGGATAGGGTACGTCCTTGTGCAGAGTTGTAGGTGGATGCATAAGCTGGTCGTAAAGGGTACTGTCGACGAGCCATCGTGGAAGTGCCGTTGACGATCTGCCATCGAAAAGTGATCCGTGGGAGGGGGAATGCCCGACCGTCGAGGGTCTCTATCAGCACGTGGTGAGTGTGGACTTTGCGAAGTATCACGGGGACCCTGTTCATGAGGCGGTCTTTTGGGTTGAAGTTCCGCATCAGTTCGTAGAGGGCCCCTTCCACGAGGTGCAGACAGTGGGGGGGAGCGCCGGGGGAGGTCTGGAGGTTGAGGAATTCGGCGGTGATGTGTTGTTCAACTGCTCCCGCGGCATCGATGTCGAGCGTGTCCGCGCTGAGGGCACGATACGAAGGGCACTGGTAGGTGCGCACCAGCAGGTTCAGCATGCGTTCGTTGTAGGCGTCCACGAGAGAATTGAGGACGGCGAGAACTTTGGATTCGGCGCACTGGTGCGGGTCATTCGGCGCGGGGAAGCAGTACTTGAGGGCGTCGTCTTCGGATGGGACGGTGGCGATGTCGTGCAGCTTGATGTAGCCAGGGCTGCCTGTATGGTTGGTTATCGTCGGCGCGTCACCGGAGCCGATGGTGTCCAGCCATGCTGCGAAATGCCGATCGTCTGCCTGGCGGTGCACTCGGTCCAACGTGAAAATGGCGAACTGGGGCCATGAAGCCGAGGAGCGGACGCTGCTGGAGACGATGGATTGCCGAGTCCCTTTGGGGACGACTGGTGGGATTTGCCTGAAGTCCCCGTATCCGACGAAGGTCTTCGGGACGTATGTGTCCGGGTAACGATCGGCGAGTGCGCGCAGCAATGCAATAACGGCGTCCCACGCTGCTTTTCTTGCAGAAGGGAATTCATCCCACTGGATCAAAGTGGCCTTGCAAATTGTAATGGCTTGGGCCGACGTCATTGATAAAGAGCACGTGAGTTCGGCGTCGTCGTGCACTGGAATGGCGAAGGCGGAATGTGCCGTGGCGCCGTGAGGCTGCAAGAGGGCGGCCTGCCCTGTGGCAGCCACGTTGAGTACCTGGGGCCCATCGGCTTCGAGAGCTTGCGTGAGGCAGGTAGCCAACGTAGTCTTCCCTGTGCCCGCGCGGCCTTCCACAAACACGAAGGCTTCGCGACGCCGGTGGCAGCAAGTGAGAATGTGGTCGTAAGCTGTGCGTTGCCCGGGGCATTGGCGAATGCGGGCGAGCAGAGCGGTCGTCGGGGTGGGGGTAGGCGTTGTAGTATCTGAGGGGGGCCCTGCGGTAGCGTCGGCGGGAGCCCCGTCAGTGATCTCGCCCAGCTTCCAATTTTCGTCGCTGTTGCCGTTCTGCAGCCAGGTGGCTCGCAGCAGGGCCATGAGATTTTTCTGGGCGGCGCGGCGCCGAGACCTCGGTCCAGGAAGCCCTTCATAAGCGGTCGTTCGTACTTGCGGTAGAGAGACACGGGGGCGGCATCTTGTTCGAGTAGAACCAGGAACGCGAAGCGAAGTTGGGCTGCAGTGTACCGGAGCGCAATGAGCTCGTCGAGCACGGCGTGGGCTTCGTCGTCGCGGACGAATTGGCCCGTGGCCCGTAGCGTCTCCTCGTAAGTAGGATACACCTTGCCGTTGTGCGTCCTGCAATCGGCAAAGGACGCCTTGGGAAAGTTCAGCAGGATGTGTCGGAGGTAGAAGACGTCGCCTTGCTTCGGGAACTTCATCTCGAGGCGGCACAACGGGGGCTCGCCACGCAGCCTCGGGTACACGAAGAACTGTTTTGGCGGAGGGGCGCGGTCCAACACGGCAGCGGCCTGCGATGGGCACGATGGGGACGTCATGTAGGTTTCAAAATACTCGTGGTAGGCCAATGCGTCGAATGGTGGACCCGCGGGTCGGTAGAAGTACCGTTGAAGTGGTGACACGTGGGCTTCAAGCGCATTGGCCTCCTCTCCTTCCGCGAAAACAATCCATTGTTGTCCGGGCAGGTGCACGGGCAAGCAGACGACGTGCGGCCATCTGTCGTAGGTGTTGTATCCGAACATGCGCCATGCTGCCTCCGTTGCGCACAGATATCTGCCTTTGAGCCACTCGGAAATCTCGTCGGCAACCTTCGCATCTAGCGTGACGTCGTAGCTCGTCTTGGAAGGGCCTTTGAACAAATATTTGTATAGGTATTCGAAGAGTTCCACCGTCGCTGCGTACTTGACGTTGGCGTGCCCCTCCCAGAGTTGAAGCACCACGGGGCTGTATTCGACGATGAGCCGATTGAGGCAGACGTCGTGTTTCCCGTACATGGCCCGGCCAGATCGGCAATTCGGGCAGTGGCCGCCGCATGGTCGCCGCCGGCGGTGGGGGTAGCCGCGCGCGTCGAAGACCGTGTCGTCCGAAAACGGCCAGGGGCATCCTTTCACGCAGTCTTGAGCGGGGTCTTGAGGGTGGCAAGAATGGTTGCAGCTGTGGACCATGTGGCGAAGGACGAGTTCGCGGAGTCGTCCGTCTTCGCGGGGTAGCTCACAGGAGATGAGAAGGTCGACCTCGTCCGGAGTGGCGGGCGGGTTGAGGACAGCCAGAGCGATGTGCGCATGTGGAAGGCCGCGGAGCTGGTACTCGATCACTTTGATGAGGTAACGGCGAGCCCCGCAGAAAGAATCCTTCAAGAAAGCAACGATCTTCTGCAGCCGGTCGTGAAAGACGCGGACGACGATGTCGGGTCTGTCGGCGGCGGTTTGCCCGCGGTGCAATTGACCCGCAATCTCTGGCCAGTGGGGGTTGCAAGTCAACGTGATGAAGAACGACGGCGGGCCTTTGCGTCGCGCCAGCTCCAGGGCGTCAACGCGCAGTCGGCGAAGATGGCGAGGTGATCCTGGGACGCTCGATGGCAGAACGTACTGTTTGCCAACCGTTCCGGCCTTGGCGGGGTCGTTGGCGAGCACCTCGCAGAGCTCCTGGCGAGTGGCGCTACGCTGTCGTTGTTGATGACGGATGTGGGAGAACCTCTCGTCTTCCATGCGCGTGAACATGTTGATGAGCCACTCGTTGAGCAGCCGTCCGCAAAGGTGCATGTGGGGGAGTCGGAGCAATTGTTGGCGATACCACCACATCTGTGTTACCTTGTGGCCGGTGGCGCTGATGACGTCTGTACTCCAGCCGCGGCCGCCGAACGGGTACCACAGGGGGTAACTCAAGGGTTCGTAAAACGGGCTCAGCGGGTGCAAGTAGGACGGCGTGTCGTGGCGCTTGTATGTGAAGACGATGGACCTTTTGTTGCGGTCAGGGGTGGGGTCGACGTCCAGTATTCCAGCCACTTCGTTGACTCCCTCGTGCCACTCCAAGATGGTATTCGCGTCTGCTGCTCGCTTGGACTGGCGGGCCAAACGCTGAATCATACGCATGTGGGCATTTCTCGGCACTATGAGCTGTTCGAGTTGTTTGGTGGTCTGCTTGTTGAGGCCGTGCGCCGCGGCGGTGACGAAGCGGTCTTGCGGATCGTGCACCAGGTATCGCAGAGGGACCTGGTCTGCCATAGAGAATACGCGTCGGTAAATCGTCCCATGGATACGGATGTTTGCTGGCCGGCGGGCGTCTCCGAATCGAAGCTCTTTGTCTCCAGTGCTGCACTGGATTTCGTGTTGTGCGAGGGCGAAGAGGCTGTTGTACCGCCTGGACTGCGCCGTGAAGCCAGTGTACCGAAGCTCGTTGGTGGTGGTGTCGTACATCTTGTCTCCGCGGTCGTCTGTGAGCGGCCAATGGGAGGCGAAGATGTCGCAGAGGGGTTTGTCGGGGCATTGGAAATAGGTGTCAAAGTTGACGAAGTACTTCCCGGCATTACAACAGAACGTTTTGGACTCCGAGTTGAACAAAAGTGCGCCGCAGTGGTCGCATTGGGTGGACATGTCCCCCAAAGAAATGGAGGCGAGGGTCGACGGTGGGCGGCCGCCGTCGGGGGCGGGCGCGGCACAGTTGAAGCAAACTGGGCCAACCCGCTTCGGGGCCCGCTGTGGAAACATGTCGGTGGGCCAGCAGACGCCGCACCTGGAGCAGACGATGTCGGTATGCTGTCTAAGTGCCCCGCTACGCTGAAGCGCGGCTCTTGTGCAGGTCAAACATTTGCGGGTACTTCGTCGCCACTGGTCCGGCGCGTACTCAGCCTGCGCGAGCTCTGTCCCGCAGCTGGCGCAGGGTCGTAGAAGTACAGGGGCATTAGCGGTGGAGCAGCACTCCTTGCATCGGGCTGTCCGAGATGAAGAGTGCAACTGCGTGGCGGAAAAGGCAGACGTGTCCAAGCATCGATGGCATTGCGTGCAAGTCAAGGTTGAGCGCTTCGGTGGCATTTGACGGCCGTCACGCGATAAGGCTTGAGCCTGCAGCAGCGGCCGGCATGGCAGGAGGGACCATGGAGAGTGCGGGGGAGCGGTGTGGGGAGGTGGGAGGGAATGGGCAGGGGTGGTAAGAAGGGAAAGAGGAGAGCCGGTAGGCTCTGAAGACGGTCTCGGAAGGATACGGACCACCATTTGAGTATGAAGGCTAGATGAACATGTTGGGGCGCTTGTGGTATTTTGGAGGTGGAAGTCCGTCTGGGATTCGCGGTGCGAGGTAGCGTTCGGGAGAGGCGGTTAGGAAGAGCAGGAAGGAGAGCTGGTAGGCTTTTGTGGGAGATCGGGGGTGGTTCGGAGTGGCACTGGGGCCTCTTGCAATATGTAGGGGGGCTTTGGGGGCCTTTACGGGGCTTCGGGGCGTTCCAGGGGACCTCTTGGGGTCTCTTGGGAGCCTTTTGGGGGCCTCTTGGGGGCTTTGGGGGGTGTTTTCAGAGCCTTCTGGAATCCTTGCAGGTGTTCTTGGGGGCCTTTGGGGGCCTCTTGGGGCCTGTTGGGGACCTTTTGGGCCTCTTTGGGGGCTGCTTGGATGCCGTATTGAGGCCGCGGAGGCTGATAGGAGGCGATCAAGTTAGAAGGCGGAAATTATCAATTTCCTATAGGTTTTTGATCGATCTCAGCCTCTGGGGGGCTGTTCGGGGGGCGCTTGAAGCCCTTGTGGGCTCGTTGGCTGCCTATGGGGCCGTCTTGAGGTTATCTTGAGCCGTCTTGGAGCGTTTTTGGGCCGTCTCGGCAATTGCTCGAAGCCATCAAGGGGGTCTGGGGGGCCGAAGTCGAGGTCCGGGAGGCCCCCGTGGCGGTCCAGGAGGCTCCAGTGGGCCGCCAAATCCTATTGGGGGGGGGGGGACCCTTCGGTGTCAGTTTCCTGGTGTGAGATTATTAAGATAGGAATATATACACATCGATCCCTCCCTCTCTCCCTCCCTGCCTCTCTCTCTATGTATACATACCGTGTCCGTGCACTCGGCACTGAATGGATTGCCTTCAAGCCCATTCGAATCTAAAAACTCTTTAGTACGGAGTGTTGCACATGTTCTTCAAGGACCCCGGACCAAGAATTTTCGGGCGGTCCTGGGCGCGCCTAGGCGCTCTCGGGGCTCCCCGCGCAACTTTTCCAGAAGGCTCGGGAGCGTGGCCACGTAAGATGGCCCCAGAGTGCCGCATTGGGGCTATCTCGAGGGTCTCTTGGGCCGACTTGGAGGCCCATGGGGACGGACAAAGATGTCGACTCAATTTCTTGGACGCCCAAGATTGGTGTAGGAGTTGCAAGATGGCCCCCAAGAGGCCGCCTGGAGGCGCCCAAGGAGGGCGTTATCGAAGATATCTGATGGCATGGCGCATATGGCCAGCATGCATACACAAGCCAATCTATATCTATTGCACAAGAAGGGCTTCGTTGGCTGCCCTATGGACAGGTCCGTGGCCCCTTGAGTGCCAAGGCGCCCCCTCAAGACGGAGAGGCCCGTAAGTCTTGCCGAGAGGCCGTTCCGCATACAGGGGCGCACGGCCGCAAGAACCCGTCGCGTCTGAAAATCCGGGCAATTGGGCTTGGCCAGGTAACGGCGAAACCCATCACTGGCCCGAGGGTTCGCGGGTCGCGCCAGGGGGGCCGCAAGGGTCGAGGTCGCGGGAGGCCCCCGTGTCCGGTTCTTCCGTGGGAGGCTCTCTATGGGGTGCAAGGCTCGCCAAATCCATCGTGGCCCGGGAGCGAAGGGCCATGGGATGACCCTTCGGTGATCACAATTGCTTCCTGAGGATTATTAAGAGTAGAGAATATATACGACATCGATCCCTCCCTCCTCTCTCCTCCCTGGTACCGCCACGTCGCGCGGTGGCCCTCCGAAGGCCACGCCAAAGCGCCGAAATGGGGAGGCGCATGCGGTTCTGCCACTGAGGCCTTCGGTGAGCTCCCTATGGGGCATGCCAGTGTGAAGGGTGCGCAATGGGAAACCCGCAGGCGGAACTTGTGGGAGAGGAACTCCAGTTCGCCACCATGCTCCAGGTGCGAGGGGGTTCGGTACTTTGGAGGGGGCTCGAGCCCCCAGGGGAAAGGCTAAAGTAGGCCGGAGGGGTCTGAGCCGTACAGCTGTGCAGCTGGGGCAACGTCCACGGAGAGGGTGTAATACGTCTTAGGGGGCAGGAGGAGGGAGGGGCAGAAGCGGGGAAGGGGGAAGGACGGGCGAGGAGAGGCGCGGCAGCCACGGGGAAACAAGTGCGGTCACACCAGGGTTGGGGTGGGGAAACAAACGCAGGGCCATGCCGCCTGCCTGAGGCCGCCGGATCGTCAACCTTGGGCCACGGCCGGTCGGCGGGTGTGCCTCCGTTCAACGTCGGGCGCATGCGGACTCCTGCCGCTATGCATGCATTCAGGGCCATGAGACCGTGTGAGGGGGTGCCGAAAAAACATCGCGGGGCATGTGGACCCTGCCACTGGGGCCGGCTTCGGTGGAGCGGAATGTTGCCGACCGCCACCCCCGTGAGAGCGGAGGAGCGCGGAGGAGGCTCCGGAGGATGAGGAGGTGAGGCATGAGGAGGACGGAGCGAGGAGCGAGGAGGAGGAGGAGCGAGGAGGAGGAGGAGAGGAAGGAAGGAAGGAAGGCATGAAGCGAATGAAGGACCGCGGGGTGCTGCCTGTTCAAAGCAAGGACCCAACACAGCACAGGATGGTTCGGCCGCCGCGGGGAACAGCACCAGGTGTGCCGTAGATTGATGCAGGTCGCAGCGTATACAGTGGCATACACCGAGATATGCAGATCGCAAAATGCCTGCACATCTGTGCTGTCTTGCCTCGTCCAACGAAAAAGCAAGCAAGGCCCCTGCAACAGTCCTTTCACGATCTCTTCGGGCAGTTGCAAGAAGGGCATGTAGCCAGAGAGGAGAGCGAAGATGACCTCACCGAGGCTCCACTGGTCACATTGGCTTGAGCAGGGCTGTTCCAGGAACACCTCCCCGACGAGGGGGAGACCAGGCAAGACCCTGCTGCCAGGAGGCTCGGCAATGCGTCGCGTGGTGCCACCCCCATTTCCGACAAGCTCATGAGGAATGCTGCTTTGCACTTCTCCTCCTCCTCCTCCTCCTCCTCCTCCTCCTCCTCCTCCTCCTCCTCCTCCTAAATACTTGACATGACCCACTCCCCCAAGTCCCTACCATGCCACGTCCTCGAGCCTCTCCTCTGAAGCTGCCGCCATCCGCGCGAAGAAGCTGCGAAATCGAGTTGGCAAGCGAGGGAGACGGATGCAACATTCAGGAGTGCATGCTGGGCTGTGGGAGGCACACGTGAGGACGCACAGGTGAGGACGAACGGGCTGCCACTAGCTCGCTCTCGAATGTGTCCCGAGAGATGCGCAGTCTGCAATGCCCATGGAGGGGGTACTGATTCTGACTTGGAATAGGGCCACGCCCCACCGACCTCCGAGGAGGTCACTGAGGGGCCTACAGTTATGTTGTTCCCATCTGCTTAAGACCACATCCCAAAATAATTTCGAGCACCCGAAAAAGTGTCAAAAGAGTGTTTCGAAACAGTGTCGGGCGAGTGCTCCCAGGGCCCGACACGTGAAAACCCTCGGGGTTCGGTACTTTGTTGGGGCGCTCGAAATTCTTTCTGGTGATCAAGGCTAAAGTAGGTTGGAGCATCATAAGCCTACAGCTGTGCAGCTGGCGGACGTCCACGGAGGGTCCTCCTCCGTCTTACGCCTGCTCCCCCTGCTCCATTACCTCGGCCCTCCTGAACTCCTCCACTGCTTCTGCAGCAGTGCCTCCCCTCCTCAATCCCACCACACCAGGTCCGACACAACGTGGACCACGCGCTACTCGCAGGTTCCTGATGCCGCGGGATCTCAACCTTGAACGGCGCGGCCCCCTGGCGAAACGGGCCGCAATCGTCCAGCTCTCCTTCGCCCGCGGGCTTAAGTTGCTGCTCTCCTCTCCGCGCCGCCCCTGTCACGACGCCAACAGCTGGCTCCTACTATACGGCGGGCACATTTATATATATATATATGTACACGTCCGCAGGTTTACACCCAGCAATCGCAGCCCGGACTCACGAGGTCCCGAGGCTGCGCCTGGCCCGCGCCACCAACAAGACCCATTGCCCTTCGGGCTGTCAATGGACAGGGGGCTGGGGCTTCCTAGTCATCCGTTGGTGCCGACTGGCCCTCCTGCTCGCCGCGGCGACAGCGACCCTGCCGAAAGACCCCCTGACTCCTGAGGCTAGCATGAAGCCTCGTCTCCGAGCGCCCCCCTTGCAGCCTCTCGGCCTCTGCCTCTGACCCCGGCTGGGACGCGCCGGACGCCTGCAGCGATGGCCCCCCACCAGGCATCCATTGAGACGCCCGATCAAACGCAGAATCTTTCCAACAAGTTTCTGAAACTGCTGAGCGCCATGGGACACTCCAGAGTTTAGAATGCGTTTAGTTACATTTGAAAGCCTTGGGCCCTGGATTTCCAAATCTACAGCCGACTACATACTTCCCAATCAAGGATTTCATGCGTTTCAGAACTCGTATGAGTTTTAAACTATTCTGCGTTATCGTTACAATTTTGCCGATCGTTTATGCCGCAAGACATTGCAACATCACTGTGCCCTGGGCTTCCAGATCTTCAATCCTGAAACCATCTGGGACCTCCTGTGGCCTCATTGGGCCTTCCTTGGGACCTCCTGGAACTTCCTGGGGCCTCCTTGGGCCTCCGGGTTCCACTGGACCCCTCAGTTCCAGGGAGGCTCCGGAGGGTAGGTAAAGAAGCAGGAGGATGATGATGAGGAGGACCGACCAGGCCAAAGCACTGGAATAAACCCTCCCTCCAAGTTCCCTCTCGTCGGCTCCTACAATGGTTCATTTCCACAGGAAAGTGCCCCGTTGGGAAACAACGGTTTGAAGACCCTGAAGCGCGCCAAAATACCTTTCTCGGAACTCAAGGACTACGAATCAAGGTGACTGTTGCGTCTTGGCGAGCCTAAATCGTGCCCAGCACCATCCCCCAGACTTCAACACCCTCCTCAACTCCTCCTCCTCCTCCCTCCTCAATCCCGAACTCCTCCCTCAAACCCTTCTGGTACTCTTCCTATGGGAACCCGTAACATTCTTGCAACTGTTTAATACGAATGCGCGCGGCGCTAAGGCGAGAACCACATTTTGAAAACGAGCCGCCCTCAATCCGCGAAGCTCAGTAATTCTTCAAAGCGAATGCGCGCGGCGCTAAGGGGAGAACCGCATTTTGAAACAGATCCGCCGTCAATATGCGAGGCTCTTGCAATGTTTGTGAAACGAATGTGCGCAGCGCAAGTGCGAGAACCACATTGTGAAAAACCACCTGCCCGCAACTGTTTAAACAAATGTGCGAGGCGCTAAAGCGAGAATCGCGTTTTGGAAACCACCCGCCCTCCATACGTGAAGCTCTGGCAACTTGTTAAGACGAATGTGCGCGGCGCTAAGGCGAGAACCACAATTTGAAAGCCACCCGCCCTCAATCCGTGAAGCTCGTGTACTTCTGTAAGGCGAATGTGCGCAGCGCTGAGGCGAGAGCCACATGTTGAACACCCTCCGCCCTACTTTCGTGAAATTCTTGCCAATTCTCAAGCTTCAGAATCATGAATGGTGAGGAAGTCTCAAGCGAATCGCACGGCCCGCCCTTTCGAACGGCCTTGGGACGCGACCGGGAGGAGTTGCTTATAATGAAAAAGAATGGGGTAGTAGGAGGATGAATCGCCTCCCCTCCCTCCTCTCCCTTCCTCTTTCCCGCCCTCCTCTGCTCACTCTCATCCCTCCCTCCCTCCCTCCCCTCCCTTCCTCCCCTCCTCCCATCCCCCCCATCCGTGCACGATGCCGTGGCTGTGAAGGTAGTTCAGGGCCAGGAGGAGCTGCCAAGCAACCTCGGCTGCCTCGTGTTCCGAGAAGACCTTCTGCGTCTTGATGCGGTCGAACAGTTCCCCTGCGCCAGCTCGGTCAAAAGGGAGGAGGGAGAACGGGGATAGGGGAGAGGAGGAGGAAGGAGGGAAGAAGAGGACCCCCAGGAGGAGGAGGCGGAGGAGGAGGACGAGGAGGGAGGAGGATGAAGGAAAGGGGAGGAGCAGAAGCAATCATGGCAAATCTCGCAAAGGATCCGCGGGGCGACCCCCCTGGCGGCGCCCGCAGGCAGAATTGGACCCGAACGGCGTGCAGCTGCACTGCCGCGCGATTCCACGGGGAGGGTGGGCGCGTCCATCGGAGGGGGCGTCCTCTGGACGAACCTTCCAGAGCTACGTGCAGCTGCATGGAGTGGGAGTCGCAATTGGAGGAGGCCCCCGACATCCAACGGTTGTGAGAAGACGCGACGTCGTGGAACATCTCGGCCAGAATCCCGAGCTCATCTTGGCAATCAATTTCTGGAGCCCGGGACCTCGCCGCGGGACCCGACGTGATTCGCTCACGATGCTCAAATGCAAGGGGACGAAGGAAGAGTAGGTGTTTGAGGGCGAAGCTTGCGCACATGCACCGCCTGGGGAACCCATGCCCCAAGACAAAAAGGGCCGTTGATGTGGATACTCCCGGCCCCCCCTGCGAGGGGAATGGGGAGGAGGAGGAGGGAGGGAAGGGTGAGTTGGAGGAGGGAGGGGAGAAAGGGAGGGGTGAGGGGAGAGAGACTGAGTTGCTTCTAGCAGCATGCGGCGCAAGCACACGCGAAACAGATGCGACATGACTCCACGGCCAACCAAACCACCCGTTCGAGAGGATGTTGGGGGATTAGCCTGCGAGGAGTTGCCTGGACATCGTTTTGGCGGTGCTGGTCGACGATCAGGGGGTAGTCCTCTGGGGCGCTTCAAGGCCCGACGTCGACAGGAACATCGTCCAACTTCGGATGTCGGCATGGGGCTACGTGATTTCAGAAGCGTTGCTGACCCTGAGTCCGCTTGGGAGCCTGCACGCATGGTGGAAACCTTGCCTTTGCCCTTCGCTCGTGCAAGGCAGGCAGCGGCGGCAGATAAAAGTGATTCGCGAATGGTCGCTGGCATCGAGAAACTTGGTGGCGTGACCTAGCCCCGCGAATTTCGAAGCATCGGAACCACGGATACTGAACCCAGGACTCCCACGACTGATTATTTGCGAAGGCTTCGCCGCAAGCGGACGACCTCTGAAACACCGCGCACGCCGCCAACATCTGCAAGCCCAAGACCAAGCATACCAGACACGCTCCTGTTTGCCTGGGGTTGGAGGCTCGACAGATCTGGCTGCTGAGAGGTCGGTACATGGCCACAGCGGTAAAACTTTCCCGCCAACGTGCGCGCGGGCTTGGGTGTTTTGGGCGTCTGATCCAAATCTTCGAGCTGCTCTGGGAGCGGACCGTGGTGGCCGCCAGCATCATTGTTGGCAATGACGTCGGCGCCATCCTGTTCGAGCTTCTCATGGATGAGTTGTTGGCGCTCATGCCGAGGGTAACTACAATGAGAACCTGGACCTTCACGACAGAGCTAATATCCGTCAATCCCACCAGCCCTCTGGGCGCAGGTGGTCTAACGATGTATGTGTTCCTTTTTCCAAAAACCCTCCTCCCCCTTCGGGGAAGGATTTATCACTGTTCCCTATTAATATACACCCCCTACCCCAAGCGACTGGGAGCCAACCAGGGACAGTGCAGACACCCCCCCCCACCATCCCTGGTAAAAAACAATGCAAAACACACTATGCCTCCACATTCGGGACATGCGCAGCGAACCCGATGCGGCCTCCCCCACCATCCCTGTCAAACACAATACAATGTACACTTGGCGGCGGCGGCGGCGGCGGCGGCCGCGGCGGGGCAGCGGCTGCGGCGGCTGCGGCAATGGCGGCGGCGGTGGCGGCGGCGGCGGCGGGGGCGGCGGCGGCGGCGGCGGTGGGGCGGCGGCGGCAGCGGTGGCGGCAACGGCTGCGGCGGCAGCGGCTGCGGCTGCGGCGATTCGGCAGCGGGGGCGACGGTGGCGGCGGCGGCGGCGGCGGGCGGCGGCGCGCGCGGCGGCGGCTGCGGACGGCGGCGGTGGGCGGCGCGGCGGCGGCGGCGGACAGCGGCGGCGGCGGCGGCGGCGGGCGGGCGGCGGCGGCGGCGGTGGGCGGCGGCGACGGCGGCGGAGGCGGCGGCGGCGGCGGATTCGTCCCCAGTAGCTGCCCATCCAAAAACGACTGCTGACTATGCTGCGGCTCGGGTGCTGCGTTCGTGTTGGGAGGGCGGGTGGGAGTGAGCGAGACGGCTTGCTGGCGGGGAGGGAGTCTTGACCCCTCCCCCTACGCCCTCCCCTGGACCTGGACGGGAGGGGCCGCGATCGGTTGGAGGGTTTTTTCGGCCCCTGGGAGGGCCAATTTATTTATGACACCATTCGCGAGGATCGTGAACCCCGAGGGGGGTCCTCGATCGGGACCCTCCCTCCTTTGATCGATAGCCTCGAAGATGGCCCCAAGAGGCGCTCCAGGGCTCCCAAGAGAGCTCCAAGAGAGCCCCGAGAGGGCTCCAAGAGGGTCCCAAGAGGGCCCCAAGAGGCACCCGAGAGGCCCCCAAGAGGCCACCGAGCAGTCTCAGAGAGCCCAAGATGACAATATGGCTTAGATAGCCCAAGCTGGCTCAAGATGGCTCCCCAGATGCTCCAAACGACCCAAGACCGATCCAAGAGCGCCCAAGGGCGCTCCAAGAGAGCTCCAAGAAACGGTTTGCAGGCTCCTGATGGGGGGAGCTGAGTTGGGGATCCCCCCATCCTGTCATCGATGGCCTCCAAGATGATCCCAAGAATCGTCCAGGGTTACCAAGAGGGTTCCAAGAGGGCCCCCCAAACTCCCAGAGAGCACCAGTAGCAGCAGAAGCCACAATAATATCTTTAGATCGTTCCATGAGTCCTCGTCCGCGTCGGCCTCATCCTAGCCCTCGCCATCCGCGTCCTCGTCCTCCTCGCCCTCCTCGCTCCTCCTCCTCCTCCTCCTCCTCCTCCCTCCTCCTCCTCCTCCTCCTCCTCCTCCTCCTCCTCCTCCCCTCCTCCTCCTCCTCCTCCTCCTCCTCCTCCTCCCGCTCCTCCTCCTCCTCCTCCTCCTCCTCCTCCTCCTCCTCCTCCTCCTCCTCCTCCTCCTCCTCCTCCTCCTCCTCCTCCTCCTCCTCCTCCTCCTCTACCCCTCGCCCCCACGCGGCACCCAGGGATGGCCCGAAGAGGCCTTCCAAGGCCACCCCCTTGCTCGCTCTGTTTCCCTGGATGTGTCTCTCCGACCCTCTTCCCGTCAGCTCTGAAGGGCAGGGTTTCTGAACGGACTGGTGGGGATTCTTTTGGTCGCGACCGCGAGCGGGCACCCGCGCGGCGTGAGAAAAGGTCGAGCTACGAGCGGAGGCCGGGGGTCACAGCGCAACAACGCAGCGGCTGGTGGGGATATTTTTTGGTCAACGGCCTCGTGAAGCGAGTCAAAAGGCGTCCAAACTCTAGCTGGGCCACGACTAGGCAGCGAGAAGCGAAAAGCAAGAGAGGCGCAGCAGCCGGGCGGCAGCTCAGAAGAGCGAAAAAAACATGTAGACCCATCCCCGGCGGCGTCCGAAAATCCCGGTAACTACCAGCAAGTAAACGCAGCCAAAATGGCGCGGCGGCGCGACCGAAATCACGTAAGGGCCGAACACTGCGGGTGGCTCGGCCGGCAACGTCAGAACGAACGAGACCGACACGCACCCCCAGAGGACATCCGTGAGCTGGTGGGGATACGCGAAGCGTGAAGAATTGGAGAGGCGCGGGACTCCCCGTGTAGGGATGCTCATCGATCGCTGTTCTCTGACGGGTGCCTTCGAATAGCCGAACCACGCTCAGGCAATGTGAGAGCCCTCTGGGCTCAAGTATCGCAGTGTGCCCCGCCGCCGAGGTGGTCGGAAACTCTGCAGCATGGGGAGTCTGAGGGGAGTCTGAGGGAGTCCATGGTATGACGAACGAACAACCCACAAATACCCATAAGGAGGGTCGTTGGGAAGAGGACTGGCTATGGGCATGGGTGCGGGTTGTCGGACCATGGGGAACGCGCCCGTTCGAGCGGGGACCCCCATCCGACAACACGCACCCATAGCCCTCTCCGACCCCCCCTATGGGTATGGGTGTGTGTGTGTGTGTTGTTGGTTCGTCAATGGTATACGACCGCATGCTGCTGGTCGCGTCGCGCTCCACGAATGACCCCCACCCCTGGGCAATTCTGGAATCGCGTTGTTAGAGCAGCATGCGCTGACGAACACATATTGCGCCTCCAGATCCAGGCAGTCCTCGTAGCCTCGCCACCGAAGGCACAGATCGTTTGGATGATCGATCACGTCACGCGTCATCGACAGCAAGTCGGACCCGCTCGTAACATATATTCGGGACATAAGAAGCTCGTGGTGTTTCAACTGTGCCAGGATTTCCTCGCGCCCATCGCCACGCGCCTGGCCGAACCGCAGGCAGTGCCACAAAGAGTCTTCAGAACGCCAACGCAAGCTGCAATTCAATATGTATTAATGGTAACCTCGGTCGGCGGCTACTCGCTGAATCCACGCGGCCCCGCGCCGCAAGGCCGAGATGCACCCCATCTGACGAGGAGAGAACCGCTAGATGCCAAGTGCACACTGACCTGGTCGTAGCACAGGCGCATGGCGTTCGCAAGCAAACTTGCGGCACTTGCCCTTCTTTTTTTTCCGGGCTCCCAGCATCGCGCCATGAGGGGCGCGCTTAACAGAAACTGGTGAAGGAAATGTGAGCTGGACGACGTCGCTGGAGTCATTCTGCACGGGGTCACCTCAATTTCTGAAGGACATGATGGGCCCATTTTCCACCACCGCTACCATATGTAGGAGGAGGAGGAGGAGGAGGAGGAGGAGGAGGAGGGAGGAGGAGCAGGACCTCCTCATCCTCCCTTCTCCCGCATCCTACATGTGGTGGCGGTGGTGGAAAATTTGCCCCTCAGAGCATGCTTCGCGGCAGAGGATGCGCCGCGCACCGTGCTCTGACTTCGAGTCCCCTTCCTGCCCTTCGGACACCTCCTCTCGTCCGCCTCGTTGCCGCTGGAGCGAAGTGCAGAAGGGTGTCCAAGACCTGGGCCCTCGAACCTCGACCCTCAACCCTCGAGCGGGAAGTGCTCGCCGCACAGCGGCGCGGCGCGCCTGCGGTTCCGCGCGGCAACGGGAGCTTCCGCCGGTCGAAGCAGATTTGCAAGACCCGCGAACGCCAGGCGCCGCGGCGGGGAGGGGTAGGCGTGGGCTTGGTTGGCTCTGATCTCTTAGCCCAGCGCGTGACGGGGCTGACTGCCGCATGCCGGATGGGATTCTACTCCGGCAAACGAAGACAAGTCAGCGACCTCTTCCCTGCACTTGGCACTCGGCTGGAAGGCGACTCCAAAATTATGGCAAGGACCTGCGAGTTCGCAATTGGGAAATCATCGGATCTCTGCGCCGTTGATCCATCCAACCAAAAAAAACCGAAGTATGCGCTAAGGCGACATTGCCCAGGGCCGTCTTCTGGCACTTGTCACCGACATCGTGAAACCTTCTTCCGGTACTGAACACGTTTGACGTGGAACATCACACGTTAAGTTGACAGCTGACTTGTCAGGATCTCCAGCGAGCTCGACGAGCTCCTTGCGCCCGGCAAAAGCCAGATGAGTAGACGAAGCGATGAGGTTGGCTCCTCGACCAATGCTATGCAACCCGAACCGCTCGCAATCATGTCGTGTGTAATAGCGGAGCCTTGCACAATACCTCTGTTTGCCTCCACTCTGTCCCCCACTACCGATTGCCCAGATTCGTCGATGTAGGTGTCTAGGCGTACTTGGTCGGGTAATACAGCGTTGACGTTGCCCCTCGCTGCGAACACTTGCCCAGGCGAAGAGGGGGACACACCATAACAAAACTACACGGCAGGCAGCACGACGGGAAGCGGCAAACAACACATGCGACATCGGAGACGCACGTCTCCTCCTCTGGGGGTTGGCAGAATGGCGTACGCCTCTCGGATAAGCAAAACTGCCATGAAGCATCCTTCGACGAATCCCTTCTCGGCGAAGTGGGGTCCCGCCACCAGCCATCCAAGGGTTAGAACATGCAGGGGCCGATGAAACGATATGGCTAGACGGGCAAGGAGGAGGGGAGCACCGACGGAAACACTGCGCTCATACAGCAGGTCCATCGAGATGAGGTCGCAAAGCTTAAGAAAGCCCCAGGGCAGAGCGACCGCTCGCTTCCCTGGCGAGCGGGTAACCTCTGACCGGAACTGCTCCCTGCTAGGTAATCCCGCTGGGACCGATCCTCTAACTGCGATGACTGCAGCAGGATTATCACGCATTGCTGGAGGGTCGCCCGGATTCGCATTATTATAATTATTATTACTTCATGCTGCTGGTGGGGCTTGGGAGATTCGCTAGAAATATGGGCGCATAGATCTGGATTGGGGAGGGAACAACGCTCATGTAGAATTGAGGCTCGCGTCTTGCAGAGACGACTGGGAGTCGAGTAGAACGAGTAGAGCCTCGCAGTGTTGAGTAGACTCGAGTAAAGTAATGTAGAGTCGAATGAGAAATCTGGGTAGGTAGAAACGAGTAAGAATCGGAGCAGACTGGAATGTAGTCGAGTAGAGCAAAGTACCGTGGAGTAGAGTCCATTCGAGTAAAGTGCACGAATCAATGCAAACAGTTTGGCTGCGCGAATCTGTTTCACTGGTTCCATATGGGAGTCAAGCCAGGAAGGTCTGCATTTGGTGATGCGGCTTGTCGTCCTCGAATTCGGGCGTACGAAACATACCCCGCCAAGAAACTAACGTGGTGAAGATGCAGGGCGGCAAAAAAGCGTCTGGCTGGAGGCCGGGCCGCCGCGAAGCGCGTGCTGGACACTGAAACCGAACGACGTCGTTTCGATATGTGCCCTGTCCCTGTCGTTCGCGAGAACAGGGAGGGAGGGGGAGCAGAGGCCAGGCCTCCGTCCAACTGCTCCATCACCAGGTGCAAATAGTCGGAGGACTCGTAGACGTCATACCTCAGGGCGATGCCGCGGCTGCATTGGCGACTGACGGGGTGCCAGGTACCCTGTGTGATTAGCTGGCTGTACAACGAGGGCAGGAGGCGTCGCCGACGGGGGCCGGATGCTGACAACGCCTGTCAGAGAGACATGCTGGACTGTCGAAGCGGAGAGCTGGGGGGCGATGATGCGAGGGTCTATCGGGGCAACGGCGTGTGTTGGATCTCGGCAGGCCATTGCTCAGCGTCTGCAGAGTCAGCGGCACAATGATATACGATGTGTAGATGCGCACGTGGATGCAGCAATAGTCTAAGATCAGCGCCTGAACCAATGCCAGCACGTCAAGTCGTTTAATATGACGCGTTATGATAAAATCACGCGCTGAGGCGGCACTAGGGCAAATCCCAGAAATTGTGGCCAACAGGTTGCTATGGGGGATGAATCCGGAACGCCAAGAGCTTTCAAAACTCTCCACGACGGCTGGGGACCTCTTCAAGAAGGCCCAACGCCTGCCTAGATGATCCCAAGACCACCACAAGACAGCGACAGCATCCCCACGGGACCCTCCCGACAGCTGCAGGGTTTCCGACTGTCCCGCCGCATGCCCTCAGAAAACCTCCGAGCTGGCGTGAACATATGGCCCAGAGGGGCCATGGGAGCCCATACAGAGGGGCCTCAAGGGGCCCAGCGAAGGGGCCTGGAGCTGCCCGAAGGCGCCCAGAGGGGCCCCAGGCCAACCCAACGAGCCCGAACGACCATACCGAATCCAAACCGGCTCGCGGTCGAAACCAAACCGGAACAAGCGAACCGGCCCGCCGCCGAACCAGCCCGAACCGGACCCTCCCTGCGAGAGCGGGACATCGGCGGAGGGAGGAGCGGAGCGGCGGGGGAGGGGCACAGGCGGCAAACGTTCGGATGGTCCATGCACAGGAAGAGCTCGGCCTCGCGGCGCGGTGCAGCAGAGCGTGCGGAGGGCCAAGGGCCGGCGGCGTCCGCCGCTGGCAGCCGACGAGGGCAGCCAGGCGGCCCTCCCCCTCCCCCAGGGCTGTCTAAAGGCTGGCCTTTGTCGCAGATCGATCTACGGTCGGGGAACTTTTGCTTAGCGTGTCGCGGCGGCGGCCCCAGCGACACGCTACGCCTTGCGAGTGGATAGCGTGTCGCTCCGCTCCGCGGGGCGGGAGGCGGGGGGAGGCTCGGGACGTTGACGCCTGGGGACTGGGAAATGGATAGCGTGTCGCCCTGAAGCGTGGTGGGCCAGAACCGACGCCGCAACACGCTATCCAACATATCCCGACACCCGCATGCACGTTCGAACCGATCCAACTGGACCCCGCCCGCGGAACTGCGTGATCGAATCGATGGTTGCCGCGAGCAGAAGCCTGCACGCACCATCGAATCGCGGACCGGTCTGCCCGCCCTCTCCATCCTCCTGCCCGTCGCCCCCGTGAGCCGAGGGCTGCCGTTTGAGCGCCCTCCGCTCTTGCTGCCCTGCCGAGCTGGGGCGGCACTGCCTTCCGACCTGGCCGGCCATGCGCCCTGTGGGCGCTCGCTTGGCTGGCCGGACCCGCCGGTGTCGAACCCGCGCCGTTCTTCCAGCTCCCTTCTCATCGAACTTATTGCACAAGCGGGCAGAACACTCGAAGTTGGCCACCATGGACGAGGAGGAGAATGTATGCCAAATGCCGAATGTACCAAGCGCACCAACCGCAAGACAAACACACACACAACCAAACACACACACACACACACACACACTCACAACGCACACACCGCATACAGACACACACTTGATCCTTCGACGCGCCACTGAATCCAAACGACGGGCGCATGTTAACGGGACGCGCGCACACAAACACACACACACAAACACACACACACACACTCTTTCCGGTCGTCGCGGGTGGGCGACTCGCCACACCGTCAGACGCACCGCGCGAAGGACCGACACACATACACACAACCACACACACACACTTTCTGTTGCTGCGGCAGCACGCGGAGTCAGCTGATCAGCGGACAGCCGAACAGAGTGGCCGAAGCGCCCGAAGGGGCGGCCGAGGTCCCACGCAGCCCAGGCGGGCAGCACATGGCTCACCCGTAAGGAACCACGATGTGCGGGCGTCTCTCGGTGGGGCAGCCGAGAGGGGGCCGAGCGGGGAAAGCTACCAAAGGTGCAAGCTGCGTGGCAAGCCGAAGGGATGGACAGCAAGGGACCAAGAGCGGGGAGCACACACAAACAGACACACACACACGCAAACACACACACACACACACGCAACACACACACACACATACACAAACACATACACACACACATACACACGCACACATACATACATACACACACACACGTTTTGCGTCGGCGGCTAAGCAGAGTGACTGCGCTGGCGGAAAAGAGCATGTGTGGGACATGCAGATGCGAATCAGGCCGCGGCAAAACGCACACACACATACACCTTTTACTCGACGAGCGTGCGTGCTTCGATGCGCTGGTCACAGTAGGGCAGTGCGGCAGTGGCACACACTCACACACAACGCACGCACACCCACACACACACATGTTTGTCATCAGCGGCCGGATGACAGCATCACAACGAGTGCTATGGCGGGACCCGCTTAGTTCAATTACAATCGGAAGTGTGAATGAACACTGACGCATGCAGAAAACGTGAAACCGCGAACGCACGTGGAACACGAGGATGAGGCACTGCAGGTGTAGAAGCGAGCGGAGCACAACTGATCCTGAAACGCAAAGGAATAATGCACGCCGAGAAGGCCGAAGCGACCATGCAACGCGGTGCAGGGAGAAGGAATTGCAAACTTTTCCATGAGCGCCGCAGCCCGACTGTAAAGGCGCTAACAGACAAAACGGCAGAACAGACCGCGGGACCGCGTGGGAACAATACTCCCCGCTGTGCAGTGGCATCAGGTGCACACCCCCCCCGCAAGGTGTCCCGCTGAGCGCTAGGGCGCAAAGCCGGAGGAGAGACCCCAGGTGGACTACCCGGGAGAGCAGCAGCGGCAGGAGGCAGAGAGGTGGAGCGGCACCCCCTGGGAGACCAGGGCGAGCCCAGGGCCCGGGGAGGGAGGAGAGCGCGCGACGGGGGCCGACCGACGACCCAGGGTGAGGGAGGTCGAGGCCCAGGCGACGGCCCGAGGGACGAGCTGGAGAGGGAGAGGGCACAGCAGCGGCGCAAGACGGCGAGGGAAGGGGCACCGCCTGGAGGCACACCGCGCCCGATAGCAGAGCCGCCAAGGGGAGGCCGCCCGGCCGGCTGGCCAGGCAGGCGGCTGCGCGGGGAGACGTGGGGGGCGAACGGCGTGCCACGAGAGCACACACACAGCCACACGCACACAGCCACACACAGACACACACACACACATGCACACACACACACATGCACACACACAAGCAGACACACACACACACACAAACACACACACACACACACGCACACACGCACGCAGACGCACACCCACACACACACACACTCACGCAGACACACGCAAACACACACAGACACAGACAGACACACACACACACACACAACACACACACGTAGACACACACGCATACGCAGACACACACACACACATACACACATACATACACGCAGACACACAGTCACACAGTCACACACACATGCAGACACAACTGTTTGGCGCCACAGCCACGGGCGCACGCGGCGGAGTCAAGTCAGCCAGGACACCCAAACATACACACAACACACACCAGCATGGATCGCAACACAAAAACTGCGGAGGGTGTGACGACTTCCATGCGACGGTAGCCAGACAGACCCGGCTCCTGGCCTGCGCGGTAAATCCTCCTCCCGCTGCCGACGACTCACCGCCGAGCTGCCGGAACCGGCAAGGCCGAGCGCGCAGCGCCCGGGCGGCGCCGGCAACGACCAGCAGGACGGCGACGACGACAACACATAGGACGACGAGGAGAACGGCGAGGACAACGACGAGGACGGCGAGGAGGAGGAGGAGGAGGAGGAGCAGGAGGAGGAGGGGAAAAGGACGACGAGGACGGGGACAAGGACGACGGCGTCGAGCAAGACGACGCCAACAACAGGGAGCAGGACGAGGAGGACGAGGACGAGGACGAGGAGGACGACGACGACGTCAAGCACGACGACGACAACGACGACGACAGCGACGGCGGCGACTACAGCGACGGGGACGACAGCGACTCGCACGCCGACGTCGCTGGGCGCGGCTCGCCCGCGCGCGCCTCGGCGGCGAACTGCTTGCGCTTCTTGAGGGCCACCTGGGGGGGGCGAGCGCCTTTTGGCAGGCCGCGGCCGCCAGGGGGGGTCGGGCGCCGTTTTTTGGGCAGGCCGGGGCCGGCGGAACGCAGCGAGGGGGGGTTAACTTTAGGTCGGGCGTCCCCCTATAGGCGGATTTTGGACGAAAAATAAAACAACTCAAACAATATGCAAAAATTGCTCAAAAAGAATCAAAAAGTCGTTCCCGGACTATGTTTTGACTATTTTCGAATTTTCCTCCCGTAGAGGGACACGCCCGACTTAAGTTCCGGCGCGTTATCAGGAACGCGAGGAACCATGATCACACAATTGGGCATTGAACTCCCCAAGTCGTGTAATAGGTTCACAGGTTGAGACATGGGGTCATCAACCACAGGGAAGCCTGAAGACGACAATTCCTTGTTGATACAAAACGCCCTCTACCAGTGCAGTGCTACATGTGTTCGTGTTGCATGCCTTTCGTATGGAAAACCCTTGGCGAGGACCACCTTCTGAAACAAAGTTGCAGAACTCCATCCATCCAGCTGCTGCGTAAACGCGAATATGCGCGGCGCTGAGGCTGGAATAACATTTTGAAAACGACCTGTGTTCCGTCCGTGCGGCCGCTGCAAGAGTTTGGGGCGAACGTGCGCGGCGCAACGGCGACGGCGAGAGCCGCAGTATTAAAAGCGCAGTGCTCCATCCTCGAAAAAAAGGACAGACGTTAAATGCGACTGTGCGCGGCACTTAAAGCAGAACAGCAATTCGACAAGGAGCCACCCCGCCCTCCCCTGAAACTGTTGCAAACTTTCACAACGAATGCGCGCGGCGCAGAAGCGAAGGCAACATTTTGAAAAGGAATCGCCCTCGAAACTTTCACACCGACTGTGCGTGGCGCTGCGGCGAGAGCCACATCTTGGAAAGGGACAACCCTCCATCTTTGGAGCCACTGCCAAATTAGAAGACGAATGTGAGCGCCGCTGCTGCGAGAGCAACGTTTCCGAATTGCGCTTCGCTAGAGCGCCCTAATGTTTTTCATCTCCACACGGGGGCCCCCGGGGAGACGTCTCACCCGCCCGGCGGCGCGTGCCGGCAGCGCTCACTGTGGTGTTCCGGCTTGATTCGGCCCAGAGCTGCGACTCACTATGGCGTTATGGCTCGACTTGGACCAGACATGAAGCTCGATATTGTGCTGTGGCTCGGTTTCAACCCTCCCTGACCCAGAAATGACGCTCCCTATGCTGTTCTGGCTCGACGGGGCCCCAAAACAAGACTCACCATTGCATTTTGTCTCGATTTCCTTTGGCCGGAACCTCAACAAAGGAGGCCGGGGGAGGCGTCTCACAGGTCTGGCGGCTGTCCGGAATCGCCTCACTATGATGGTCTGGCTCGAGTTCAGCCCTCGCGAAATCAGAAATGAGACTCGCTCTGGTGCTCTGGTTCGATTAGGTCCAGGCATGAAGTTCACTATTGTTTTCTGGCTCGGCTTCCTTCCGCCAGAATCTCAACAAAGGAGCTGGGGGGAGGCGTCTCACTGGTCTGGCGGCTGTCCGGAGTCGACTGTTCTTGCTCGGTTGCAGCCCTCGTAGATCCAGAAATGAGACTCACTCTGGTGTTCGGGTTCGATTTGGTTCAGAAGTGACTCTCGCTACGGTGCTGTGGCTCGATTCCAGCTCTCGCAAATCCAGAAATGAGACTCGCTCTGGCGTTCTGGCTCGAATACGTCCAGACATGAAGCTCATGATTGTTTCTGGCTCGATTTAAACCCAAAGATTCCTCTCACCTGGATCTCCAAAGAAAGGGTCCGATTGTTCTGGCTCGAGTTCGGCTCTCGCAAATCCAGAAGTGAGACTCACACGGGTACTTTGGCAAAGAAACCTATATGTTTTACGCCAGTGCCTATCGACTGCCCATTTCCAGTGAGTTGAATCTTATGTGTTTACCTATGTACATGTCGAATGCTCTTCTCCTGTGGCTCGAATCCGATGTGTTTTACGTATGTGCCTCTGGATTGCCCCTCTCCTGTGGCTCGAATCCTGTTTGTGGTGTACGTATGTGCATATCGATTGCCCGTCTCCTGTAGCTCCAGCCCAGTGCGTCTCATGTTTGTGATCAGATCCATGTATGTATTTGCATGTTCTGATATATATCCGCCGGCCCCCTTGTGGGGCCACCAGGCTGTAGGCCCGTGATTCGCAGTTTCCTGTACCAGTCGTAGGTTGTAGTTTCCAGTGTTGCAGTTCTGTTTCTTGCTGGTTACTGTAACTAGTTGATTGACCGCGCGAGGGGGGGGGAGGCCCAAACAGGATTTTTTAGCGTCTCCTGGGCGCGTTGTCTGAATTGCTGGGGGGGCTCGAAATCGACACCCCTTACGCAGATCCGCGGGGTCAGGGTCCAAAAACACATGGGATTTGCCACATTTCTGAAATTCGGTGCCACCCCTCACGCAGATCCGCGGGGAAATTCGGTGCCACCCCTCACGCAGATCCGCGGGGTCAGGGTCCAAAAACACATGGGATTTGCCACATTTCTGAAATTCGATGCCACCCCTCACGCAGATCCGCGGGGTCAGGGTCCAAAAACACAAGGATTTGCCACATTTCTGAAATTCGGTGCCACCCCTCACGCAGATCCGCGGGGTCAGGGTCCAAAAACACATGGGATTTGCCACATTTCTGAAATTCGGTGCCACCCCTCACGCAGATCCGCGGGGTCAGGGTCCAAAAACACATGGGATTTGCCACATTTCTGAAATTCGGTGCCACCCCTCACGCAGATCCGCGGGGTCAGGGTCCAAAAACACATGGGATTTGCCACATTTCTGAAATTCGGTGCCACCCCTCACGCAGATCCGCGGGGTCAGGGTCCAAAAACACATGGGATTTGCCACATTTCTGAAATTCGGTGCCACCCCTCACGCAGATCCGCGGGGTCAGGGTCCAAAAACACAGGGGATTTGCCACATTTCTGAAATTCGGTGCCACCCCTCACGCAGATCCGCGGGGTCAGGGTCCAAAAACACAGGGGATTTGCCACATTTCTGAAATTCGGTGCCACCCTTCACGCACATCCATCGCAAGGCGTGGTAACCCAAACTGCGAGAACTCCCTCGGCCCTTTAATCGCAAGGTGTGGTAACCAAGCCCGTAAACCATACACGTCTTACCAATCGCCAGGTGTGGTAACCCCTCTTGTGATCAGTTGGTTTTGCTGATTGCGAATCGGCTTCGCATGAAGTTTCGATACTGCTTCACGACAGCGCCAAGGCCTCATGACTTAGCTCTTCCATGGCCCATTCTCCGAGAGAGGGGGCCGGCGGCAGGGGGCGAAGCCCTTACGGATATATATATATATATATATATATATATATATATATATAGATATATACATCTCCATGCGCCCATGTATATATATATATAGAAAGAAAGAACGTCAGAGTGAGGGGGGCCAAACGGCCATTCATTGTCCCTGGGTGCGTAGCTGAAGTGGGAATCCGTGCTGAGGACTATGTTTGTTGAGTTGTAGTTGGTGTTGTAGCTGTTGTTGTTGTGATTGTTGTTGTGGTTGTTTGTTGTCGTCGTCGTCCCCCCTGCGACCCACCCGCGACCCCACCCGCGACCCACCCCGCGACCCACCCCGCGACCCAACCCGCGACCCATCCCGCGACCCGCCTGCGACCCAACCCGCGACCCACCCGCGACCCACCCCGCGACCCACCCGCGACCCACCCGCAACACACCCGCGACCCACCCCGCTACCCACCCGCGACCCACCCCGTAACCCATCCGCCACCCACCCGCGACCCACCCCGCGACCCACTTGCGACCCACCCGCGACCGATCCACATTGGTTTGAAGAAAAACTCGGCGCCTGCGGCGGGCTCGTTGTATAAGTTGCAAAACTTGGCGCCGTCTCGCAGACTGCCGACGTCCCCACCGCCCCATCACTCTTATCCGTATCTGCGGGGTGCTACGTATAGATTGCCACTTCCCCTGGGCTCGAATCCTGCGTGTTTTGCTGATGTGTGTGTGTGTGTGTCTCGAATTCCAAGTGTGCTTCCGTATGTGCCTATAGATTGTCCCTCTCCTGTGGCTCGAATCCTGTGTATTTGCGTGTGATCCTACAGATTGCCCCTCCCGTGGCTCGAATCTTAAGTTTTTGCCACGTATGTGCCAATCGATTGCCCCCCCTTCCCTGCGGCTCGGATTCTGTGTTTCACGTATGTGCGTATAGATTACCTCCCTCCTGTGTCTTCATCCCGACGTATTCTACTAGATTGCCACTCTGATGAGGCTCGAGCCCCATGTGTCTCCCCAGGCCCCCCTGGCCCCGGGACGGAACGTCGGGATTTTATGCGTATTTAGTGTCGATTCGTTGACGTCTTGGCCTTTGGGCGGCCTTCCCCGTGCCTCCCGAGATCCCCGTGGGCCCGGGGACGGGAAGTCGGAAATTTATATGTATCCAATGTCGGGTCGTTGACTTTTCGACTTCCGGGGGCACCCGGGACCCCGAGCCCTCGCACCCTCCTCTCCTGTGTCTCGAATTCTGTGTGTTTACGCATGTGCCTACAGCTTGGCCCTCTTCTGTATCTCAAATCCTATGTATTTACGTATGTGCCTATAGATTGCCCCGCTTGGGGCTCGAACCTCGTGTTTTACGCATGTGCCTACACATGGCCCTTCTCCTGTGGCCCGAAGCCTGTATGTGTGCTTACGACGTGCCTATATGTTGCTCCTCGCTTGTGGCTCGAATCCTACCTCTTCTACGTATATGCCTGTAGATTGCCCCTCTCGTGTGGCTCGAAATCCCATGTGTTTTAAATATATTCCCATACATTGCTCCTTTCCTGTAGCTCAGATCCTTTGCATTGTACGTATGTGCCTACAGACTGCCCCTCTCAGCCTTACGTGTTTTCACGCATGTGCCTACATAGTGACCTTCTCCTGTAGCTGGGATATGTTTGTGATTTGCATACGTGTTTGTCTATCGGTTGCCCTTCTCCTGTGGTTCGAACTCCTGGTGTTTAACTTTTGTGCCTATAGATCACCCTTCCTTGTGCTATCCGTAGCCCTTCTGGCCGCGCGGCACGCAGGCTCTTGATTCCAACCCTCTGGCCAGCCATGCCGCCCAAACTCTCGGAATCAGCAATCGATGAGCGCTTGGTTCCTCTATGCCATTACGTCCGGCGGTCACTTTGCTGATAGCCTGGGTAGGACTAGCGCGTACATCACGGAGGTGTTCGACGGCATCACCTACGAGAGCGGTTCTGGCTTGTACATCCCGCGCTGTGCCATGATACAGAATGCAAAATTCGGCAATCAGCCGTTCATCTCTTCGAACACGGTGCTGTTCAGCCTGTCGCGTTCACGGAGTCATGACCACGGTCTGCCTGAGATCCACGGCGCTGCTCAGCCCGCGGAGCGTGTCATGTTCCACGAACGCCCTACGAGAAGAAAAGTCGTCATCATCTTCCATCCTCTTCTCCACGGTCCACGCGGTCCACTGCGATCTTCCTCATGGTTCAGAGGGATCATCCTCAGAATCATCCTCAACATCGTTTGCATACTTACATCTGGGAATGTCCACATCTGAACATCCACGCCTCAGCTGCTACGAGGGTGCTTTTTCCCCGTGGTAAGTTTGACAACGGGCCGCCCTCCATCCTTGAAGCCGTGGTAAACTTTTAAGACGAATGTGCGCGGCCCTGCGACAAGAGCAGCATTTCGACCACCACTACATGAGAAGGAACAAAAACATAAACATTAACTCTTGGTGCTCCGCGCGGATTTCTTGGATCCGCGCCAGAGCCCCCTCCCTGGCGCGCGGAGCGCGCCAGGGGCGGCGCCTCCGGCGCCGCCATGGGGGCCCAGCGCGGATCCAAGAAATCCGCGCGGAGCGCCAAAAGTTTATGTGAATGTGTTTTTTTTCTTCTTCGACACATGGCCTCAATTCTGCCCTGAACAGCGACGTCGACCGCGGAGCCAACTCTGCTGGCCTGAATGATGAGGAAAGAAAAGGACAGTGGTGTGGCAGCGGCGACGAGATGCACGCAGGCCTCTGTAGGCGGCCGCTTTTGAAACCTGAGCACGTGTCGATGGCAGCGGCATCGCGTTGGCCAGGCAGGAGCAAACGCGCCTGAAAACTGAAGCAGGCAAGGGAGGAAAGGGAGGAGGAGGACAAGGAGGGGGGTTAGACACAGGGGCCGCGCTTTGACCGTTCCTAGTTCCAAAATCTGTGAGCATGCTCGTCGCCGTCGCCGTCGCCGACCTCCTCCTTACACACCTCATAAGCCTGTCTTCTGTCCTTTTCGTAGAAGAACACACCCACACACACATATATATATATATATATACATATATACATACATAGACACATACATCCATACATACATACGTACATACATGCGTGCACACATATACATACATTCATGCATTCATGAATGCATACGTACACATATATATAGATATACAAGCGTACATACCTGCATACACACCTACATATACATATACATATATACATGCATGCATGCAGACGTACACACATACACGCATACACGCATGCCCGCACTTACAAACATACGCACATGCACATGTATGTATACATCCGTGTACAGTTGTATGTGTGTATATGTGTATGTGCAAACGTACGTGCATTCAGACATGAATGCATGCACACATACATACACCCATACAATTATGCAGACAGACGCGCATGCAAACACATATACCTATGCACGCATATGCATACATGCGTGCATGCATGCATCCAGTTACCCATACACACATACATGTACATGTACGTATACACGTACACATACATACATACGTATACATACAGGCGTAGGCATACGCACATGCAGGCGTGTACACATATATCCATATACAGAAGCATGCGTGCAAACATGGTTGCATACATGCATTTATGCATATCCATATATATATATATATAAACATGCCTGCATACACACACGCATGCATACATACATGCACACACGCATCAACGCATGCATACATACATGTATGCATGTATACACAATTGCACACATACATACACACATACACACGTACAAACATTCAACCATACATACATACACACACGCATGCAACCATAGACATGCATACATTTGTACACACATGTATACATACATGATCATCATGTAGGTGTATATACAGATCAGTCCTCAACATCATCAACAACCCTTGCCCGTATCGTCGCCCTCTGTCTCCCCCTCCTCCTGGGCCTCCTGTTGGACTCCACGGTTCGCTGGGCCAAGTTTGCAACCGTCCTCCTTCTGGCCTTCTCCCAATATCCTCTTTGTTCCCCCACTCCTCCTCCAACTCCTTCTTCCTTCTCCCCATCCTTCTCCCTCCTCCTCTTTCTCTGTCTTATCATACCCTTCTCCCTGCTGCGTGACCCCCCCCTCCTTACCCCCTGATCCCTCCTTCTTTCTCCATACCTACTCCCCTCTTCGTCGTCCCTCCTCCCTCCTACTCGTCTCCTTCATTGCCCACTTTCTCGTCCGTCTTCTCTTCGTCCTCGTCCTCCACCTTTCACTCTTCCTCCTCCTCCTCACCCTCTTCCTCTTCAGCCTCCTTCTGCTCACACCTCTCCACCCCAAACCCCTCCTCCTCCTCCTCCCTCTTCCTCCTCCTCCTCCCACCGTGATAATGCTCCTCCCCTCCTTCATCATTCCAACCTCCTGTTCTTCTTCGATGTGTCCTCCTCGCCCTCCTCTTCTTCCATAGATCCTTATCCTGCCCCCCTTCTTCACTAGTCTCTCTTCCTTCTCTTCCTGATGCTCCTTCTACCCTTCTGGTACCTCTTAACTCGTCTGCCCCGTGCCTCCTCGTCTGCCTCGTCTCCACGCGCCTGGCCCAATGGGGTGCGGCTCTTGCGCCCCCCTGGCCGAGGGCGGCACCTGCTTCAGGCTGAAAGACTTCACCGCGTACATCTCGCGCCGGCAGGGCCGGCGGATGCGCAGACGGTGCGGCGGCAATCTCACCGTCGGGGCCCCGTAAACGTAGAATTCTTGATCAACCAAAGCGTTGGCGCGCCCGAGAAAGCCGCAGTCGTGGGTCGAAGCGTTCTCCATTCTTCGCCCTCTCCAGTGCCCAGGTCTCCCGGGGCCATGGCACCGCTCTGCTCGCTCGTCGCCGTCTGGACTCGCCGAGTAGTGGTTGTGCCCTGGACCCTCGTACACTCAAATATTGAACCTCGAACTGAGATTCTCGAAATTTGAACCTCGAATCTCGAACCTCGAAGTTCGAAGCTCGAAGCTCGAAGCTCGAAGCTCGAAGCTCGAAGCTCGAAGCTCGATCCTCGAACATCGAACCTCGAACCTCGAACCTCGAACCTCGAACCTCGATCCTCGAACCTCGAGGCTCGATCCTCGATCCCCGAAGCTCGATGCTCGATCCCCGAAGCTCGATCCCCGAAACTCGGGGCTCCTCCGCTCGGGGGCGCCCAAGAGGGGGGCGTCCAAGAGGGGGGTGCACAAATCATGGCCAGCGGCATGTGCGCGGCCCAGGGGGGGGATGGGGGGGCAGGGAACGTGTTGAAGTAGGAAGAGGCGCCATGAAATCGGGGGAGATATCATGGCACCCGCCATGATATACACACCCCTGGTCATCATCCCCCTCTTTGCCGCCCCCGACGATCCCCGGAACCACCACTCGGACCGCACGGCGGGCGGGAGGCCGGTCGAGCGGCAGCGGCGCGCCCCTCCGCTCCAGCCGCGCAGCGCAGGGGAGCGGTCGAGGGGGAGACAGGGGGGGACATGGGGAGAGGAGGAGGAGGAGGAGCAGGAGGAGAAGGAGGAGGAGGAGGAGCAGGACGAGGAGAAGGAGGAAGAGGAGGAGACAGGGGAAGACGTGGGGGAGGAGGAGGACCAGTGTAAACCCAAGAGTCACCAACGATGCTGGAGTAAACCCTCCCTCCAAGCTCCCTCTTCATAGGCCCTTTCAACGCTTCATTCCTATTAAAGGAACTGCCTCGTTGGAAGACACCCGTTTGAAGACCCTGAAGCATGCCGAATTGTTGTTCTCGGGATTCCAACGCCACGGATTAACCTGACTGTTGCGTCTTGGCTATCCTGAATCGTGCCGGAACGGCATAACTAGGACTTCAACGCATAGAATCAGCGTAACGGTTGCGCCCGCATAATCCTGACTCCTTCCTGAACACCATGTCTGGTACGTTGATGATGGGAAGCCGTGGCACTTTTGAAAATTGTGTAAACGAACGTGCGCGGCGCTAAAGCGAGAACCACATTTTGAAAAGGAGCCGCCCTCAATCCGTGAAACTCTTGCACATGTTTAAAACGAATGTGCGCCGCGCTAAGGCGAGATCCACACTTCGAAAACCACTCGACCTCAATCCGTGAAACTCCTGCAAATATTTGAAAACGAATATGCGCGGCGCTCAAGCGAGAGCCAAAGTTCGAAAACGACCCACCCTCAATCCGTGAAACACTTGCAACTTTTGAAAGAGAGCAACGACTGTGCGCCGCGCTAAGGCGAGAGCCACATTTTGAAAACGATCCGCCCTCCATCTGTGAAGCTGTTGCCAATTTTTGAATTTGTCAGGACGGCTACGGCGAAACGCCCAGAGCGCCCTAACAACTGGCCTCGGGGTGCGACAGGGAGAAGTTGAGTAAGGAAAAGAGGAGGAGGAGGAGGAGGAGGAGGAGGAGGAGGAGGAGACAGGGGAAGATGGGGCGGAGGAGGAGGGGGAGGAGGACCAGGGCAAACCCAAGAGTCATCAACGCTGTTGGAATAAACCCTCCCTCCAAGCTCCCTCTTCATAGGCCCCTACGAGGATTCATTTCCACTGGGGGAACTGCCTCGTTGGAACACAACCGTTTGAAGACCCTGATGCATGCCAAAAACTTCGTTCACCAAATTCCAACGCCACGGATCAATCTGACTGTTGCGTCTTGACGATCCTGAATCGTGCCAGAAAACAATTCCTGGGACTTCAACACCGCCAATCAACGTAACTGCTGCGCCCTCAGAATCCAGCATCCTTCCAAAACACCATATCTGGTACGATGCCCGAAGCTGATCACAGTGAGATCTCAGAGCGGAAGCGGATGCATGGTTTCGGGGCAAGTGTCTCCGCAACGAAGGGGATCCTGCAGCGGCTTCGTCAAGATGCACCCCCCTGGCAGTGGTGCTCAAGATTACGTCTGGCCAGCGTGCCTCAGCCATCCATGCCGATGCTGAATATTACAGGCCACAGCGGTCTCCTCAGCCTTTCTCAGGCGCTGGTCTGGCGGCAGCGGGATATTCCCTCGCCACGATTGAATGATGTCCATCGTGAAGTTTAACGATGTGCGCCGTCGTCGTCGTCGTCGTCGTCGTCGTCGTCATCGTGATCCCGCCTCCTCCTCCTCCTTGCCACGATCCTCCCGCTCCTCCCCCTCGTCGTCCTCTGATGTCGGGCGTGACCCATCGCTTCAGTGACACCTCCATCCTCCAGGGGGGGCTGGCTGCGACTCCCCAGGAGGCGCCTTGCACGCATACCATAATACTGGACCTGTCAATAACAGCCCCTTGCGAGCGCCCAAACATGCCTTCGGGTGTCGCAACAGCCTGCGAGCGCCACAACCTGATCCTGCTAGCACCACAGAAGCCGACAAGTACCAATACGCATGTAAGCACCAAATCGCCTGCGAATAGCAGCAACAAACACACAACAGTATGCCAGACCTTGCCAGTAACACAATAGCCTGCAAGCATCAGTATGCCAGTGAGCGCCGATACAACCTGCCAACACCAAAACACCACAACGTGCCGATGAACACCCAACGTATTTCCACAAGCACATACTGGACCCAGCCACTACCACAACCGCCTGCAACCGCCTGCAACCGCAACCGAGCGCCACAAAGTGCCTGCAGCATCACAAGGCATGTGCGAAGCCTCATGTGCCAAAGCACGAGAAGCGCGCGTGTGGGCGGAAGTCACCCAACGCGATCCGATGAGAAACTAATAAAACGATCATGACCGATGAATCGTGCTGCATCATCCTGCCACAACTCCTCTCCACCCTAGTAGGAGCCATCCGCCTGCGTTGATGATCGTCCCTCGCGACGCCTACCACTTTCTCATCCCCCAATTAACCGAAACTTGCTGAGCCAGTCAGGCATAGCCAAACACATAACAGGCAGATGATGCGACACTGCGACACTGCGAACGACGTTATCTCAACAAACATCGCGTCGCGCTCCACAAACCCGCCGATGACCGTACGCCTGAGCATTCAAATGCGTAGCGCGCCCTGCATCTTGAAAACATGACCGCGCGTCCCTGGACCTCTTCCCCTTTGGTTTCGCCAGATCCCTCGTCCTGGCCCCTCCGCCTGGGATGAGGGGCGCGGCAGGAAGGCATGAACGATGGGGCGTAGGACGGGATATGAGGAGGCGAAGGAGGAGGCGGAAGAGAACGAGGAGACACAACAAGACACGGCATCGCAGTGGAGCTCCGAATCGATAACCTGACGAGATCGAAGAGGCTCTGCGCGCTGCTTCAGCAAACAAGCCTCGCTCGCAGACGCAGGCGGCCAGTCTGGAACCACCCGCGCGGCCCCATGCCGGGCCACCCCAGGGGAACTGGAGAAGGGGGGAGTCAGGAGGCAGGAGAACGGAGAGAGGCGATAGGACGAGCAGGGAGGAGGGAGGAGGGAACACCAAGAGGCTACAGACACCAAGAAGTATGAAAGAGGGATGGCGGAAAGAGAAGGCGAAGTCAAGAGAGAGAGAGAGAGAGAGAGAGAGAGAGAGACATGGACGAGGAGAAGGAGGAGGGCTCAGTGGGAAAGCGAATAAAGAGTGTGAAAGGAAACGCAATGAGGGACACCAGATATCTGAGGTCAAGGTGGTCTGTGTGCACAATGCGACAGCCATGTGGCTGTCACTGGCAACCCCCGTCTGTGGGAGGAGCCTGCGTGCCCCAGTAATGTTTCTTTTTGTATGTCCGGCAAAGCGCTGGTTCATCCCCTCCCGAGAGCGCCCGTTTCGCGCCGACGTGCTGCAGTAACGAACGAATCGATGGATCATGCAAGAGAAGCGGCCAGATAGACAAGGGTAAACGAGAGAGGTGTGCTGCGAGAAATCGAGACAGAAAGAGAGAGAGAGAGAGAGAAAGACAAAAAGAGAGAGAGAGAGAGAGAGAGAGAGAGACAGAGAGAGAAAGAGAGAGAAAGAGACAGAGAGCAAAAAAGAGAGACAAAAAAAGATAGAGAGAGAGAGAGAGAAAACTGAGAGAAGTCGGGCGAGCAGCCAGCACCGCGCGCCACACAACCGCAGCCCTGTGGCGCGCGACGCCTCTTCCCCAAGGAGCGGCAGTTTCAGCTGGCGGAATGCAACATGCGCACAAGGCTGCTGGAGCAGAGGCATTCTGGGAGGGGAAGGATCTCTCCAAGACCCAACCACAGCCTCAACCAACAAATGCCTCAACGACTCCTGCCGAGTAACGCGGCAAGCCTGATCTCCTCCTCCTCCTCCTCCTCCTCCTCTTCTTCTCAAGGCTCGTCTCCTCCATTTCACGGTGCCCATCTCGCTTCGCTGGGGGTCGCGTCGGGCGGACAGGCCCGGCGGGCGCGACTTGAAAGCAAACGTGCAAGTTGCCGTGCGAACGGACAGGACGTTAAACCGAGCGGGTAGAGCGGAGGACAAAAGATCTAGCACGGACGACATCGTTTCCACTCAGTGGAGGACATCTAGCACGGACGCCATCGTTCCGCTTCAGGACTCCGTGTACAACAATATCCCGTCGTGCACGAGCCGATCTTCCCCCAAATGCATATGCATCCTGGGGCAATCTTCCCCCCACCCCCACCAACACAGCAAGTTTCGAGACTTGTTGAACCACGCTTGCAGCAGTAAGTGTTTGGTTCTGGGCACTCGGCATCGCAACCAGAGGAAAAGAGGTACACGTCGCCAGGATGTTCATGCCCGTGATGAATTGTAGAGTTGAGCTTCTTGATATCGATCGGTAGATCCTGCGCTTCGTCCTTGCTGTTGTCTGCGGTCTGCGTCCTGCCGGGGCTCAGCGCCCGTGACTAGAGCAGCCCCACTCCGTCGGCCTCGCTCGTGGCGTCGTCTGAGTTGTGCGAGTCGTCCTCCACCAGGCAGCGCTCCTCCAAGGTCTCGGTCATGCCGTCGGCGGCGACGCCGCCGCGGCCGACGAGCAGGATGGCGAACGCTGCTGCAAACACCGCGACGTTCATGTCGGTAACGGTGAAGCAACAGGGGCTTGTCGGCAACAGGCGCAAAACCCCGCGTTCCAAATGCCTGAAGACTTGCCACAATGTCTTGGGCAAAACTTGAACCAAAATGGCTACGGAGGGTGCCCCAGTAATGTTGAAACCCGCACTCGACTGCGGATGAATTCTTAAAGGCCCCAGTGGGCCGTCCTGGGGCTGACTTAGGGCTCTTCGTGTTTTTGTTTAGGAGTGGGTTGTTGGGGCCTGCCTGGTGCTCTCTTGCGCATTATTGTGGCCATCTTAGGATGTCTTGAGGTCCTTTTGGGCCCCTCGAGGCCGCCTTGGAATCCTCCTGCAGCTCACTTGGCGCTCTCTTGGGCCGTCCAAGAACCCTCTAGTGGCCAGGTGGGGACCCTTGCAGGGCCATTTCGGGCCTCACGAGGCCGATCTTGGGATCGCCCTTGAAACCGAACAGGCCAACACAGAGTGCACACCAACGCTATGGGCAACCAATTGATGTGGCCTCTCAGGGGCCTCGTTGGAGCTCTCTGGCGCCGCTCCTGGAGCGCTTGGGGAGCCTCCTTGGCAGGCCTGGAGCCTTGCAAGGGCATGTTAGGTCGACTCAAGCCGCCCTCCAGGCATCCTGTGCAGCCTGGAGACGATCTTGGGCCGCGGGGGGGCGGGAGGGGCCGGGCGCCGTGTGGTCGGGGCCCCAGTCCAGGGGCCCCGGTCCCCCATGATGCTGTCGGGTCTCGGCCCGAGGGTCCCCGGCCCCAGCCCCATGCGGCACACAACTGTGTATATATATACACACACACATCTATAGATACACGCGTACACACCTGTGGCACGTGCGTGGCCGGGCACATACAAATTGAGCAGGGGGAGGTAAAACACGTTCGGGGTATTCGCAGAACTGCGCAACCGGCATGAGGCGCGCAAAATCACTACTTCACCTATGAGCTTATGGATGCGTTACGCACATGTCAGTGTGGTGAACAGGGAGACCTGAACAAAATGTGCGGTCACCAACTGCGTTGAACAAGTTTGTCTAGACCAATTGGACAGAGATTTGGCATGAAATAAACAAGTGCAAGGTGATACCCAAAAACAGTACTGATATGTTATAGCAAAACGTGTTGAACAACCGTTGGGTGTTTGGACCGTGACGTCGCAATCTGCGTGGGGGTGCATGAGATGATGAAGATTGCGAGGACCTCCAACGCAAATCTGTCACAAAAACAAGCGCGGACGCCGATCATCGCCTCTGAATGCTACTCCCTCGGATGCGATATCTACCACCGTGCCTGCACGGAGAGAGCGTGTCAGAATGCTCCTCTGTTGTCTGATACGGTTTTTGTGTGCTTTGTACGCCCCTTCCCCCTCGACGTACGCGTGTTTAGAACATCGGCCCCTCCGGATTTGCTCTCCGGCGCTCTTGCCGGCTTCGAGACTTTCCAAGAGGCTCCAAAGATGGCCTCCAAGACAACCGAGATGACACCAAGATGGCCCAATACAACATAAGAGTCTTCCAGGACCACCCAAGAGGGTTCCAAGAAGCTCTCCAAGCGAGCGAGGAGGCGGAACACAATGATGTTCCGTTGGTTTTTGAAAGAGTTTGAGATTCTATCTTGTTTGAGATTCCGACCGCCCAATATAGTTCCAAGGAGGCCCAGGAGGCCCAGGAGGCCCAGGAGTTCCAAGATAGTTCCAATATAGTTTGATTCCGACGGCCCAGGAGGCCTCCAATATAGTTCCAAGACAACATCTGAGGCTCAAAAAGGAGGCCCCAAGAGGACCCAAGATGACCCCAAGCCTGCCCAAGAGCCTCCCAAGAGGTTCCCAGGACAACCCTACAGTGCTCCAGTAGGGCACCAAGAGGGTCCAGAGCGGCACCCCAAGACGGCCTCCGAAGGCGTCTGACTGACCAAAAGCCACCTAAGGCAGCCCAAGAGGCCCCCAAGAGACACCCAACAGGCGCCAGAAGCCCCCCAGGAGGCCCCCAGAGAGCCCCTGAGAGGCCCCTGAGAGCCCCTCTCCTCCTCCTCCTCCTCCTCCTCCTCCTCCTCCTCCTCCTCCTCCTCCTCCGCCTCCTCCTCCTCCTCCTCCTCCTCCTCCTCCCTAACGCGCGGGCGAAAATTAGGACGGCTTCACGGCCCGCCTCAATTCAGGCCGCTCGCTGCACTGCAGCGGGGCGTGAACTCGACCTGCCCCTTACCGCGCAGACGAAGACGAGTTCGAGTTCGCGACCCGTCCAAATTCATACCAGTCGTCGGAGCTTCGCTGTTCCTGCACTCAATATCCTTCCTGTCCCGCTGTTGCACAATCACATTGGCGGGGTTTGCCGCAATCAGCTCAGTAGGATTTTGTGTATATATATATATATGTATATATATATATATATATATATATATATATATATATATATATATACATACATACAGATGTGATCTGTCCTGCCACCGTGCCCTGAGGCACGAGTTCAAATGTCCCCAGGTCCCTTAGAGTCCTCCGTCTTTGATCCTGGGGTTCCTTAAGGGGTTCACACCCAGGAGTTTCGGAATCTTGTCGGGAACCCCCTGGCGCTCTTTGGCGCGCCTGGGTCTTGTCGCGTGAACTCGTCGGAGCCAACGCGAGGGCCCAAATATGCCCCCGAGACGGTCCAAGAGCGCCCCGAGACGCCCAAAGATCGCCCCAAGACGGACCAGATGGCCTCCAGACGGCCAAAGGAGCCCTACAGGCCTCAAGAGAGCCTCAAGTGCTCCCCCCCCAAAGGCAACGAGAAACCACATTCATTGATCTTCCACGCGTTGATACTTTATTTTAGCGTTCTCGCTTTTCCGGCCTTCCGACAGCCCAAGAGGGCTACAAAAAGGCCCAAAGACTGCCCAAGAGGTCCCGAGGACTCCGCAGCATGCCCTCAAGACAGCCCAAGAGGCTCCTAAGCTGGCCCCAAGACAGACCCGAGGGGGAAAGCGAAGGGCCCCGGGGCCAAGATAGCCCCAGGGACCACCAAGAATCCAGCAAGAGGCCCCAAGGGCCCACCAAGCGGTCTCAAGAGGCACCCCAGAGGCCCCAAAGGCCCGAGAAAGGCCCCTACGAAGCCTCCCAAAGGCCCTCAAGATCCCAAGAGGCTCCCAAGAGTCATCAGAGAGAGAGAGAGAGAGAGACACCCCATGAGGCCCCCGAGAGGGCCTCTGACCCACAACCTGGGCACGTGAGATCGACGCCCGCTGGCATCAATCTGACTCAAACGATTCGACTTGCTTGCATCCCACGACTCTTTCGAGGGGCATCCCAAGAAACCCCGGCAGGCACTCGAGACACCCATGACCCACTACTCAGGCCCGGTGGCGGGATTGGCCAACGGCCACAAAAACTTAGTTCCCAAACAATGCTTTCGCTTAGGGATTCTTGCTCCTGTCTTACGGAATCGGGCCGTGTCTTCGGTCTGGCGGCTATGCTGGTGCCGTCGCCGCCCCGTCGCCGCACATAGACTGCTCGACATAGCTTGCACCACATATAGCGCACCACATGGATAGCACATCATAGTGCACAGCATGGGTTATATTGCACAGCGCACGTAGTGCAAGATATATTGCGCCACGTAGATCGCACAGCAAATATGGCAAAACGCGCCATACGTATTGCACATGATCGAATGCACCACATATATTGCAGCACCTATATCGCACCGCAAATCTTACACCATATAGATTGCGACAAACACATGGTTTGACTTCCACACTGGCTAACACACAGACGCACACACGCACGCACATGTATATACATATGTGTCCCTACATGTACACACACCACGGTCTATCATGAGTATGCTCGGTTCGCCAATCACGTTACCTGCCAGTATGGCCGAAACAGTTGCACTCCATATGCTGCTGCGGCGTGACGTTGCAGGCACGTCGCTGCACATGTACACCGAGAGGGGGGATGGGAAGCATTTGGTTAGGAAGGTCCTGGCCAGAGTGGCAGCCCTTGCGGATGGCAGACATCACTTTGCCTGACGGGTTCGGAAAAAAAGAGGGCCCAACATTTGTTCAATCATTCACTACACGGGCCCGATATACCGAGCCGTGCCTCTAGATGAACCAGATCCTTCCCTCGCCAAACCTGCCCCAGCCGCTCGCAAGTTCTCTAGCTCAATCAGTCCTTACTCCTCAACTTTCACCTTCAATTTCGCCTCCATACCATGTTTCTCTATCGCCCTGGCAATCCATGACGCACTGACATGTCTGATTGCACCCGTGGAGGTTACACTAATTTCCCGCCTAAGAAGCAATACGCTGAAGACACGCCACAAGCAACAGTGATGGCCATGGCAAGTGCAAATCATGTAGCCCCATGTAACTTTCAAACTCTAAAACGAGGATGCTGCCAAGAACTGGCCAATCAAACTCAGGGAGCCGATCGATGCCACCCTGAATCTGGAGAACGGGACAAGGTGCCTAGGCAGTGCAGAAAAAGTCTGGCTGACACAAGGTGGCACCATCAGAACACAAATCAAGAAATAATTCGGCATACGTTTGCTCCTCCATCATGTTTCGCCATAACCACTGGGATACACACCCACACGCACACGACCGAACATAAATATGGACGCATCTGCCATTCTCAACGCCTTGTCGATCTTGGATTGGCAACAACATTTTCTCGTCATCACCGACAGTATGCCCATGTCCCTGTCTGTTTGCATATATGGAAAAGGGGCGCCCCCCACCGTTCATGCCGGAGCCCAACACCTCGGTCGTTATTGTGTAGTCGTCTTCGATCCTCCTGTGTATGACATCTGCGCAAGCACATGTATTGTATCCGAACAGACTTTGGTTAGCACCGGTATGTAAGTGTGCTGAAGGATCTCGCAGCAGAACTACGCTTCAACTCACTCTGGGCAAACCTGTCAAGCGATGATGCTTGATCCACCTGCCGTCGTCGCTGTTGCGTTGTGGTTTGCGGCTACTTGGCTGCTTCATGGTGTTGCTCCATGTTGCTTGATGCTGCGTCTTGCTGGCTGCTGCTGCTTGCACCTGTGTGCCGCGTGCTGCTGCTCGGACCTTTCTTCAACTGCAAACCTCTCTGGGTTTCTCTTGGGGCATGCTACGCGTTTGTTCCAACCTCGTGGGATCTGCGAAGTTCTCGTAGCCTCGCGTCGCTTCGGGACCCTTTTGGCCCGTCTGGTTGTAGGCCTCCCCGGGCCTGTCCTTGCCTCTTGGAATCTCGTCGAGGCTTCCTGGGTCATCCTGGAGGCATCCTTGAGCCCTCGTCGGAACCTCTTTGCGCCCGCTTCGGCCATCCTGGGTACGCTTTGAGGCCGCAAGGCCGATTCCAGAAACTGTATCGGGCAGTATCGGGGGATATCTCGAAGGTGACGTGGGGGCCTCTTCGATGCTCTTGAACCGTCTGGGGGCGTCCTGACGAACTTGGGAAACTCTCTCCAGGCCTCCTAGACCTTCTGTAGTCCTGCTGGGCCTCCCTGGCACCCTTTTCGACTCCTCTTGGGCCGTCTTGCACGCCTCGTGGAGCCGTCCCAGCCTAAGTTCGGCACACCTCTCACACGGATCGTGGGGTGGGTCCCAGATACATCAAAATGAGGTCTCACCGCTCACGTCCCTATGCAATGCCCGCGTCAGCTCGGCACACCACTCGCGCGTATCGTGTTCAATTCGGAGCTCCAGCGATGGCCCCAGAGAGCGCATGCAGATGCTGCTCCCGCACAACCTCGGTATTTCCCTCAAGCGGATCGTGCCGCATAGGGTGCTCCAACGAAGCGTCTTCAACTATCCTGGACCGGCTGGCCGCAATTTACCCCCCCCACACAAACACACCCTGAAGGGATCCCACCCCACAGAGCGCGCTGAATTACGCGAGACTTTGAATATATATATATATATATATATATATATAGTGTCGCATTGGATGCCTAGTACGCCGTCGTGGGGCCTTCTCAGGGCGTCTCGAAAGAGACGCCGGAGGACATTGGAACCCAACTCTGTCGACGCCTCAATGTTAGGAAGATGTCTCCCCGTATGGGCGACGACCAGTGGAAACTGTAGGGGGAGAGGGGGATTGACGACACGACTATGTGTCAATTGCACTTGAAAGCTAACGTTCGGCGTGGGCCCAGAAGGCCTCAAGTAGCATCCAAATTGGCCCAAGACGGCTCGAAGACGGCCTAGGAGGCTTCCACGACGGCCCAATATGCCCCAAAGGGTAGCTCTAGAAGACCAGAGAATTGGAACGTCTTCGGATTCTCATGGTTTCGGCTATGTGACAGCTCGACACGGCCCAAGATGCCTCCACGATGGCCCGCCTCCCAGACTGTCAAAAAGGCCTCCATGAGGGGCCCATAACAACCGAAAAATGACCCAAGCTGGTCCAATGAGCCGTGGGAGGCTCCGAATACTGCCTCCGAAGACGCCATACGGCCCAAGAGCGCCCGAAAGCGGCTCAAAACAGCCCCAAGGTGGCACGAGAGAGCCTCCCAAGAAGAACCACAGGGCAAGAACACGCACTTTATGCAGCCCCATGGCGGACCATGGGTGTCCCTTCCCAACGTTCCCCTAGTATTTCATCCGGCAGCTCGGGTGATACGCTGTCCACCAACATTACGGTACTGACGCCGTCACTACACTACGCAGGGGTGGGGCGGTGAATTGCAGGACGCGCCTTCGATACACAGCAATCGACCGGCAACTTTAACACGCATCATAGTGTCTGCCAGCGTGAACCCCAAAGAGTAAGTTAGCGTAGTGCGAATGTGTAAGCTCAGTGATGCAAGCTACGTGGAGAAAGGTATGCGGCGCAACCTATGTCATGCAAGCTGTGTGGTGTAAGCTAGCTGTGTGGTGCAGGCTATGTGGTGTAATCCACATCGTGCCGACGTGAGCCGCGCGATGCTGTGGTGCAGGCTGTGGGGAGCTGTGTGGTGCACAGCTTTGCGGTGCAGGCCATGCGGTGCAAGCCACGTGGTGCAGGCTGCGCGGCCGCCCAGGGCACGGGGCGCCCACGAGGCGCCCACGGCGCCCACGAGGCGCCCACGAGGCGAACGCGGCGCCCACGAGGCGCCCGCGAGTCGCCCATGGGCGGCCACGGGCGGGCACCGGCCGCAGCCTGGAGGGACCGACCCAGCGCCGAAGGCGCCCACGAGGCTCCCACGGGCAGGCACCAAGCGAAACCTCGGCTGACCCAGCCAACCTCTTCCGGAACCGCAGTAGGAACGCTCAGGTGCAAGCACTCTCTAGCGACGTCGCACAACACAATAGGCCACGACGCCACGTAACCACGACGCCCAGACAATAGGAAACCACGGCGCAACGGCATCGCGACACACCGACACACCGAAACCACAGCACCAGAGCACACCACGACGCACGACGACGCTGGACGACACGCCACGACACACAGAGACGCACCACGACATACCACGCCACACCTGGACACACCACGACACACCACGACACACCACGACAGCGCAACACCAAGACACCCCACGGCACCCTACGACTCTCCACGACATCCCATGTCAACCGATGGCACCTGGTTGGGGTGGCTTGAAAAATATCTACACCCCACACCTCCAACATGCATACATGTTCCTTCTCTAAAGGGTTGATGCGTCCCGTTGTGCACGACAGGCTAGACCGAGTTGCACATAATGATTTGAAGTGTGGGCTAAAGCAGACGGCGCGAGATCCTGGTGCCACGGGAGGCAAAAAGGGAGGCAAACACAAGCTTGCAGGAACAGCGCCACGCCAGGCCAAAGTGTGGGGGGCACTGGACACACGCACATACACAAGCACACAGGCAGCCGTGGCACATCCCAACATGAAATACATGATAACGTCTGAAGGGCGTGGCATAGCCGCGTAAACACAATGAGCCACACGGTAAATGCACAAGGAAACCGAAGCAAGCTTCACAAAAGCGTGTGTAGAACTATCCTTGGGAGCTGGTGGTAGCGTGCGGAAAATGCAACGTGTCCAAGCTGCGCCTTGCGATTGAAACGGAACACACGGAGCATGAATAAGATGGGAGGACTACCCATGATCAAGCTGTTAAGCATAACACTCACATCACGTGCATACGCTGATATTCACACAAGGCGAATGCACCCGAGCGCAAAACTGCACAACTGCCAGGACACAACCTGCAAACGTGTGTAGCAATGCCTGTCTCGTTCGCACAGCTCCTTCCTTCTCTACTGGCGAGCTCCACGCGCACATCACAACATGCATGGCGCATGTTGCCACGAAGCGATGAATACATCACATGAGTGACACGGGGTAAAAAACATGCGACGCAACCAGAAAGACGGCGTGGCACAAACGTGTGAAACTCGCACCTCGTGCTCGACGATGGCGGTGAGTGCACTGACCAATCATCTTGTGAATCGCGTAATAATAATTAGGGCATTCTTGCGCAAACGCAGTTCAGTTGGAACGCGCGCGCCAGACAATTGAAAATTGCACCTGGGCAAACACAAACCAATTATACCCAGGAGTTGCACCCCAATGCGTGAAAGGTGTTGTTGCGTCACGTGCAGCTGTGCTCGCATCTTCCAGTCCCTGTTTGCTCTGGAGATTTGAAGTGCAGAGCTCGACGCAACAAGCGTTGCAGGAGCAGGGGCAATATCATGCAAGGAAAGAGGGAAAAGTCAACCGGCAGAACAAGGAGTAAGTACTTCGCTCAACACACGCACATCCAATCTGAGCAGGCATTCCTCAGGATGAACGTGTAGGCAATGTGCGCTAATGCGGCCCACTTCAGCACATATCAACCTATCTTGCCCCAACGCTCAACACAACACGTACTTCACCACGAGCCGGCATCTGATTTACCTGGATCGGTTGGCAAAGCGAGCCTCAGAGGAAGACATATTGTAATACACTGAGTGCGGAAAGTTTTTGCGTGACGCTGCCATGAGCTAGCAGGGCCTCGACAAGCGAAACCCGCGACTCAATTCCAAGAGTGCGTTGACGTTCAGAAATTCGCGGTCCCCCGACCTTCCCTCCCTCCTCTCTTCCACCCCTCCCCCTCTCCCCTTCCTCCTCCCCTCTCCATTTGCCTCCCTCTTACCCTACCCTTCCCATTCCCCTCCCCCTCCCTCCCTTCCCTCCTGACCCCCCCCGCAGCACCCCTTTCCCCTCGCCGTCCCTCGAACAGGAGGGGCAGGAGAAGAGACAGGACGGGGAGGAGGAGAACGAGGAAGGGGACAGGGGGTAACGGAGCAGGGCCAGGACGAGGGAAACAGGAGGCCGCATTCCTCCTCGCACCCCCTCCGTCTGCCCCTGCGCCCCTCCTTTCCCGGCTGGCGCCCCCTGGGTGGAGGGACCGCTGCCCCCTTCCCGACCCGGACCGCCTGCTCCCGCCCCCGCGGCTCGCACTGGCGCACCGCTCTGCGCCCCTCCTGCGCCCCCCGCGTGCCTCGAGGCGCCACACCGCATCCGCGAGGATGGTGTTGTGCTGGCGGCGGGCAGACGGGACGGGCCAGCGGCGGGGCGGGGCGAGGCGAGGCACCGCGGACTCCTCCTCCTCCTCCTCCTCCTCCTCCTCCTCCTCCTCCTCCTCCTCCTCCTCCTCCTCCTCCCCCTCCTCCTCCTGCTCCTCCTCCTCGTCCTCCTCTTCCTCCTCCTCCTCCTCCTCCTCCTCCTCCGTCCTCCACCTCACCCTTACCAGAGTTTCGACAGGAACAGCAGCGGGCATGGCGGCCAGGGAATGCGACCCAAGGAGCATCGTCCGGCGTGCTCCGCAAGATGTGCCTCCGCGTCGCGGCTGTGCGATGCTCCCCCGTTTTTCCACCAGAACCCGCACCCCTCAAGGTTGAGATGCGGGACCCCGGCTCGCGCGCTGAGGATACGCCCAGAAAAGTCCTCCTTGACGGCGCCCTCATATACTTAGCGGTTCCTCGCCGCAGTGGCAGGGAATGCTTGCGTTTTTGAATTGAGGCCCCCCTCCCACCCGGGGTTTGCACCGGGCCCCCCCACCGTGGGGCTCGCACCAGCTTCGCTCATAGAAAAGATCTTCCTGGTCAAACTGTGTTGTTGGGCCACTGGCTACAGCAGCAACGGCTCCCGCCCGATACTTCCGCACAGCGTATTCAAAACCAAGCTCTCGCTCGAAACATCCTCACAACTTACTCAGGAGTCGCGCTCTCGCCTCAAATCTCCTTGCAAGTTCATAAGGCGGTTCGCTCTCGACACCCAGGGGTCGAGCTGTCGCACAGGACGCACACCCGCAACGCCCGAAAAGTGTGTTTGTGCGCGGGAGTAGACGCGGTAGCTGCGTTTCGACCTTCTACGCCATGTCGCTGCGCGCAAGGCCGCGACGCCAAAAACGTATGTGTGCTTGTGTCTTTCCTTCTCTCTTCTGCATCAGGTGGTGCGAGCGCTCTCTTTCTATTGCCCGCGGCATGGACCATGAAATGCCGCCTTCGTTCAGTGAGCCTGGTATGGCGACCAAATGCCGCCCCACATCCGTTTTGCCCGTGCCTGTCCTTCTGTTTTTGCCTCGTGGAGTCTCCCCCCCCGCCTCCCCGCCCCCCTTTGCCCCTCTCCCCGTGGCCACATGATGCGAGCGCACCCTTTTCACGTGCGTGCTCGGCCCGTTTACAGAATGCTTGGGTCGGGTTCGTTCGCTTTACTTACAACGTGCATATCGGGGGCGTCCAAGAGGGGAGCGTCCAAGAGGGGGGGGTGCAAATCATGGCCGGCGGCACGTGCGCGGCCCACGGGGGGGGGCCAGGGACGTAATGAAACAAGAAGAGGCGCCATGATATCAGGCGAAATAGCATTGCCCACGCCATGATATCCACCCCTCCTTGTCATCACCCCCCTCTTTGCCGCCCCCGAACATACGTGTGTGTGTGTGTGTTCTTCCGCACGTGCTCTCCGGCCCTCCTCGTCCCTCTGTCCTTCCGTCGTCGTCGCCCCCCCCTCCTGGAGGTTCTGCCTCCCGTAAGGTGTCCGATGCTGCGACCGCTCTGCCGCCCCCGCTGTTGGGGGCGCCTCTCCCGTCCTCCTCGTCCCTCTGTGCTCCTGTCGTCGTCGCCCCCTTCTCGCCGCGCTGCCCCCCACCCCCCTTCCCGAGGTATATCCCCAGGCGCGGCCTCCCAAGGATGCCTGGACGGTCGTCGCTTTCCTTCCAGCGTGCGTGCGCGCGTGCTCTTCCGCGCGCTCTACCCCGTCCTCGTCCCTCTCGTCTCCCGTCGTCGTCGCCGCCCCCTCCCCGCGCTTCACCCCCCTCCTGGGGGCTCGGCCTCCCGTAGGATGTCTGCTGTTGCGAGCATTCTGCTCTGCCGCCCCCTCTGCGGGGGACTGCTCTCCCGTCCGCCTCGCCCCTCTTTTTCTCCTGTCGTCGTCCTCCCCTTCTCGCCGTGCTGCCCCCTCCTCCTCCTCCTCCTTCTCCTCCTCCTCTTCCTCCTCCTCCTCCTGTGATCATGTGATCCTCTGGCGCAGCAGTCCAACTCCCGAAGGCCGCACTACCCGCTGGTAAAAGGGCGAAGGTGGGGCCAAGGCCGAGGTGTGGAACAAGGGGCAGCCCGCCTGGCAAGAGCGACCCAGGCAGGGCGGCCGCGGGGCACTCACCTTCTGCCCCAGGACAGTCTGGCCCACGGGGCAAGGCTGGCCTCGGCCCTTGGGTCGGTCTGCGGGCACAACGGGCGAGGGCCGAAAAAAGTCAATCCACGGGAGCGGAAGCCTCCACACCTGCAGCACACTAGGACGGGAGGAGCCACACGGGTTAGAAGGCTAGGACTGCGGGCACTCATGGTGGGCCTCCGCCCTCATCGAAGATGTCTGCATCCTCTTTCCTCTCCTCCTCGTCCTGGTGCGATCGGGGCTGCACGAGATCGAACCGTCATCGCGCGCCGAGTTCCGAACGAACACGAACGGGATGGATAGGGAGTGTCCACCATCGAGGACTCCTTCAAAACCCTCGCCATCGAACTGAATCTCCACAGCATCGTTGAAAACGGAATCCGAGGCGGTGTCCGAGGCGGCGGCGGCCTTTACCGACTCAAGGGGCCGCCGAAGGGCCGCTGCGTCGGAGGTCGCAACCACAGGCGGCGGGCGGCGATGCCGTCCGCCTGGCCCCCTGCTGGCGCGGCACGGGCGCCTGTCGCCGCACTGCAGGCGGTTGAGGCTGCCCTTGCCCATGCGACGGATGGTGCGGACGGAGGCCGAGCGGCAATGCCCCGCCGCGCTGCGGCGCCGTGGCGCCGCACCGTGAGCGAGTCCTCGTCTCGGTGAGCACCGCCTAGACCACCGGCGCCATGAGGGCCAGGCGCTCGGTAGCCTTCGCGTAAAGGTCCGCCGCCGCCGCCCCCGGTCCAGGCTGGAGCTCCTCCCTGTAGCTCCATGGCCCGCACGGCCGACCGCAGGCACAGCAGCTCGGTCTCGAGCTGCTCCACGCGCCTCAGCGCCGCCGCCAAGCGCCCCGCCTCAGCCTCGCGGGCGGCGGTCCGCCTGGCGCAGCGTGGTGGCCGCATCGACGGCGAAGTGGCAGGCCGCTGTGCCGTCACAGGGGAAACTGTGCAGCCGACCGCAGCCATTGCCACGAGGAGCGCGCGCGCGCGGGGGAACGAGATCAAGCCGCTCTCTGTGCCCGCCGAGGCTGCGGGACTCTACAGGGAGAGACACGGCGCGCCCCGCCCGCCTCGCGCCCCAAACCCAAAGCAGGCATGAACCAAAATGGCTACGGACTCCTCCCCCTCGTCCTCCTCGTCCTCCTCCTTCTCCTTCTCCTCCTCCTCCTCCTCCTCCTCCTCCCTCTCCTCCTCCTCCTCCTCCTCCTCCTCCTCCTCCTCCTCCTCCTCCTCCTCCTCCTCCTCCTCCTCCTCCTCCTCCCCCCTCCTTCCCGAAGAGCATCCCGAGGCACGGCCTCCCGAGGATGTCTGGCCCTGCGAGCGCTCTGGTGCGGCCCCCTGCGGAGGTCGGCCTCGTTCGGCCGGCCTGTGGCCCCTCCTTCTCCCCTCTCGCCTCCCTCCTCGGCTGGCTCCTCCCTCCAACCTCCTCCTCCTCCTCCTCCTCCTCCTCCTCCTCCTCCTCCTCCTCCTCCCTCTCTCCCTCCTCCTAAACGTGCCTTGCTACGACCCTTTTGTGTGTGGTGTCTCCTTTTTTCCCCTCGGTTTCCTCTCCCGTCGGCCTGAGTCCCTCGCGTCTGTCCGTCTCCCCCCTCGGGTGTCCGCTTTCGCTCCTCGCTCCTCGCTCCTCGCTTCGCTCGGACCTCTCTTCCCTTGCCTTGCTGGCCCGGTGTCGTCCTTCTGGCCGGCCGTGGATTTTGGTCCGTTCAGCCCATTCTTATCGCGCGGACCCCTTCTCAGCCGACAGTGCACATGGCGTCCTGTGCCCTGGTTTCCGCAGCAAGGCCAGCCGATATCCTCTACCTTGCGCCTTTCTCTGGCGACACTGCGTGCGCGCGGGGCTCCAGCCGCGCGGGCGCCCGACGCCCTAGCGAGTCGCTGGGCCGCTACGACCGACAGGTGTGTATGTGCGGGCGTGCGTGTGTGAGTGCGTGTGTGTGTGAGTGTGAGTGTGAGTGTGAGTGTGAGTGTTGGTGTGGGTGTGGGTGTGGGTATGAGTGTGATTATGGGTGTGTGCGCATGAATGTGTGAGTGGGAGAGAGAGGGAGAGAGAGAGAGAGAGATAATGGGTGCGCGTGTGTGTGTGTGTGTGTATGTGTGTGTGAGAGAGAGAGAGCGTGAGTGTGACTGTGAACATGAATGTGAATGTGAATGCGAATGTGCATGTGAATGTGACAGAGAGAGAGAGAGAGAGAGAGAAAGAGAGAGCGTGATCCACCGCCGCTTTACTGTGGACAATTTCCCCCCCTCTTCCTTCGGAACCCGGGGTTCCCCCCCCCCCCCGCCCTCCGAACCCCCCCCCCCGCCGCACCCCCCCCCCCCCCCCCCTTCCCCCGGCAAACCCCCCCCCCTCCCCTAACCGACCCCCCCCTGCGGAAAACAGGGGGGGGTCACTACCGGTTCGACCCCCCCCCCCGCCGGAAAACTGGGGGGGGTCACTACCGGTTCGAACCCCTCCCCCCCCCTCGAAAACCAGAGGGGGTCACTACCGGTTTGAACCCCCCCCCTCGAGGCCCCCTTGACCGGGGGTCGGCAGACCGGGGGCCTGGGGCCTTGCATTATGCAGTTGTTTTGGGCGCGCAAGCGCCGACGCCCAAGGGCCCTGTCATGCGCCCAGCCCAGATGTTCAACATGATTTCCACACCGTACCCAATATCAAGGGCGGCTCGTGGCCGGACGAACCCACGCGTGCAAGAAACAGAAACTGCAATCAGGCCGGCTCCGTTCCGGAGGCCTTATTAAAAGGCATAAGAAGAAAGCTCACCCCAGGTCTGCCAACCCTGGGTCTGTGTTCCCACGACCCCCCCCCACCCCCCCGAAAACCGGGGGGGGGTCACTACCGGTTCGACCCCACCCCCCAACGCTCACCGCCAGCAAACGACTCCCGGGTCCCTACCACCGTCCGCACCACATCCCCCACTGCTGTCCCCAGCACCACTGTCCTCACCACCGCTGTCCCCACTGTTCCCACCACCGTCCCCACTGTCCCCACCATTGCCCCCACCACTGTCGCACTGTCCCCACTGTCCCCACCACTGTTCCCACCACGGTTCCACTCTCCCCACTTTCTCCACGGCCCCAACCACTGTCCCACTGTCCCCACTGTCCCACTGTCCCCGCCGCTGTCCCACTGAGCTGTCCGACTGTTCCCACAACTGTCCCCACTGTCCCCACCACTGTCCCCACTGTACCTCTGTCCCATTATCCCACCGCCGTTCTCGCCACCACCACTGTACCCTCCACTGTCCCACTGTTTCCACCACGTTCCCACTGTCCCCACACCACTGTCCCCACCACCACCGTCCCCACCACTGTCCCAGTATCCCCACTGTTCCCACCATTGTCCCCGCTGTCCCCACCAGTGCCCCCACCAAAGTCTCACTGTCCCCACTCTCCCCACCATTGTCCCACCACGGTCCCGCTCTCCCCACTTTCCCCACGGTCCCCACCATTGTCCCACTGTCCCCACCACTGTCCCACTGTCCCCGCCGCTGTCCCACTGTGCTGAGCTCCGTTTTGAAAAGGAAACGCCCCCCACCCGTGTGCAGGTTGCACAAATTTACCCTTCTGCCCCTTCAATATGAGGGAGTCCAAAACGAGATCCCAATGTTGCAATTGAAGTGCCCTGCATCCGAGCAGCTGTTAAACATGTTCAAGCTTATGTACATGATCAACCTGGAGAAATCCCAGCCGAATGCCAACGTTTTTTTCCGACAGCATGGGAGCAGCAATAGTACAATATGTTGCAAGTGTTTGAACCTATGTGCGCGGCGCTGCAGAGGAGAGCCCTGGTTTGAAAACGTACTCCGCCATCCTTGTAAATGTGCGCGGCGTCAAAACAAGAACTCTATGTTGCACACGTACCGCCTTACATCCTTGTAGATGTTGCGTCCCGGTATCTGTCGCAAAATGTTCATCGAATGCGTGCGCGCGCAACTAAGGCGAAGACCCCCTTTTGAAAAGGACCTGCCCTCAATCCTTCACGCTGCTGCGACATCTTAAGAAGAATGCTCGCGGCGCTAATGCGAGAGCCCGATTTCTGACAACGTAAAAGCCATCGGCCGCCATCCCTGACACGTGTGGTGGAGCGACAGGGGAATCATGTGTAAGGACGACAGGTGCAGGGGGAGCAGGAAGGACATGGAGGCAAGCCCGCTTCGGTGGTCGCGGCAGCGCAGCGGCCAAGAACGCGACAAGTCGAACTCGCGCCCGCCTGAAGCCAGTGTCTGCTCCTGCTGCTGCTCCTCCTCCTCCTTTGCCCGCTGTGACTGCTCTCACCCCATCTCCTACGTCTCATCGTCCTCCTCTTTTTGTCCATCCTTGTTCCTCCTTGGTTCTACTACTCTACATCTTTGTCTTCATGTACACGGTACCCCTCACGTACTCAGCTTCTCCGGAAACGGGAACGCATGTGCATGACAGACGGGGAAAACGAACTCAGCCAGTTCCAGAGAAATACTGGGCTCAAGGCTCAACACATGTCTCGCCCCATCTGAGGACAGTGCTCGAGGCGCGATACTGGGAGCGAGTAACAGTCGTAGCATCATTGGAGAGTGGCCTTCTTCGGATCGATGTGCACCATCTGGCAAGCGCGGCATGACGAAGCACAAGCATGAGTGCGTGTATGAGAATTTCGACGGCACTGAATGACATTCGTAAGCTGCAACACCTGGAGAAATCAACATGACAACTGCCTGCTGCAAATTAACAAGTGCCTACACGAAGGTCGCAATCACTCATGTCAGTCTGATCAAGAACTGAACAAGGCCGCGGCGACGACGAAGCAAATAACAGTCGTACACGTTGAAGGTTGCTCTTGCTTGCCAGCCAAAACCCTGGCTCGCTCCGGGGTGGCTCAGATTCCAAAATGCAGGCTCCAACTACCGCTCTTGCCAAAGGGGTGTAAAGCTTTGAGCTCCCACCGTGCTACCGGTGCCGCTAAGAAACTGCTTTACAGGAGCGAGATACACCACGGAAGAAGGAGCGTACTTGTAAAGACACGGCCACTCAAGCCGTGCGATTCCGCACGAGCTGATGATGCGATTGCGTCCCGCTGGACAAGTGGCACCCCTGCAGAATCCTGCGGGCAAGGCTGGCTGACTTTGGAATGCAACCTGAGGAATCCGTGAGAGATCCCCGTGGCGCCCGGCTGGCAGAGCACACACCTCAACGAAGAAACGTGGACTGAATCCTCCTGCCATGGCCCCCGAGGCTGCCCGAGGCACGCCTTGTTATCGAGCTTCGGCTTCGTCTTGTCTTGTTCCTTCAAGCTGCAGCACCTGAGACGACTCGCGAAAATACCAAACGAGAGAACGACTTTCACAAAGATGCGCCGGCACTGAGCCGCTTATCACCAAGAGATTATTGGTTGATCGGGGGCACATTATCTCCAGAATATGTGACTTAGCCTGTGATTCACGTGGTACGTCACCGATTCTCCATGACTCCCGTTGCAAACTCAGAAGAATGAAACTGCAACGAAAACATTGAAGAATGGTTTGGGCCTTCAGACTCCATTGCTCCGGTTGCATTTCCACGAGTCTTGAAATTGCAGCGGGAGCCATGAAGAACGGTTTGGGCCTCCAGATCCAAAGTTCTCCCCCCTTCTGTCGCCTGGTCTGAGAAGGCGAGGCAATTGAGTGCTTCTCTCCCTCTGTCCCCACTCCCCGCAAGGCCAACACCCAGTTTGAAGGAGCCTCAGGGGGGAGGGGCGGAGCCCGAAAACCACTTGGCTCCTACCCCCAAGCCACAAGATTGTCATTCCTGAAATGCCCTGAGAGATGGAAACTACTGCAGATTCGCGCTCCCACCAGTCCTCTTGTGATCTAACGAGACTTCTTCTCTATTCCAAAAATCCTCTTCCTTCCGGGGAGGGGTACCCTCCCCCCCGACCCTCAGGTTTTTGTTAGGATGGTCCGCGAGCGGTCAGATCGCCCAAGTTGACCCAAGATGGTTGCAAGATGGCCCCCGATGCTCCAAGATGGCACCCAACACGTCCCAGGATAGCCAAAGATGGTTCAAGAAGACGTCCGACATGCCTCCATGAGGCCCACAGAGGACCACAAGACGGCTCCAAGTGCTCTCGAAGCCCCCTCAGGAGTTCCACAAGAGGCCAATCTGTTCACAATTGGAAACTCAATTCAGTTTGCCTTCTCGCCGTTTCGGTCTTGAAGCCTCGAGATAGCAAAAAAGAACCCAAACATGGGCCACACGTTTTGTCATCATCAAACGCTATCGCCAAACAAGCTTCGCCTTGAAGTGCGCATTCAAAACACTGGTGGCGAGGGCAACATGGAAGACGCCATAAAAGGGGGGGCCACGATGTCCCCAAGACGGCCCCAAGGACGGCCAAAAGTCAAAAGTGCCCGAAGAGGGCCCCAGGATGGGATTCCGATGTCCCCAAGGGTGTGTAAGGGGGGGGCGGCCCCCAAGAGGCCCCGAAGGGGGTCCCAAGAGAGCCCCAAGACCCTCCCCGAAAAACCCAAAATGACCCCCCGAAACCTTCCAACGCAGCCACGGGAATGCCCCAAGAGGGCCACAAGGGAACCCCAAAAGGATCTTAAGAGGACCTCCGGTAGTAGACCCCAAAACGGCTGCCAGAGTCTTCGTCCTCCTCCTCCCCCTCTTCGCTCTGTCCCTCCTCGTCCTGCTATTCCTCCCCGTCCTCCTCCTCCTCGTCATCATTCTCGTCTTTGGTCTGGTCCTCGTCCTCCTTGTCGCCCTCGTCCTCGTCCTCGCTGTGTTCCTCCTCCTCTTCCTTCTCCTCCTCGGTTTCTTCCTCGTCATGGGTCTGATCCGGCTGCTCCAAACTTGTTGAACTGCGTACAGCATGTTTCTACACTGTCCTGGTCAAAGCGATTCGTCTAGGCATCGTTTCTGTATGGGCTGGTGGGGAATTGCGAAGCATGAAGAAGTACAACCACCCTCACCCCGAGGCCACAACCCCTCGCACAGCACGCCAGGCTCACACTGCCCAAAGTAACCACAATTCATAATACATTACGTCAGGCTCGCGCGTCCCAAGCCACACTGCCTCGTAAATTGCGCCGGGCTCGTGCCCCAAAATCCACAAACAATGCTCGATTACACCAGGCCCGTGCCCACACGCCACAACAGTGTAAAGTACACAAGAATCGCGATCCCACAACCACAACTCCTTGTACATTGCACCAGACTCGCGCCCCCCCCCAAAGCCACAACCCCTAGCGCGCTCAATCTTTCTCGCCCATCGAAGAAACCCAGCGGCAGAGAGAGGCGGCCAAGAGGGGAGGATGTCTGGATTGGTTCCTCGCCGAAGCTTACAGCTTGTCGAGACATGGTGGTGCTGCAGCTAGAAAAAGATTCGTAGGACTAAAAACTTCTGCGCGGGCACCAAGGGCGCAAGGACAGTAGTTCCTGCCCCCGTATAGTATCCTCCCACCCTACCCTAGCACAGGTTCTTAAACCGTGGTCGGTACTGTACAAATGCAAAGAACAGAGAGCAGGCGGGCGGTCCTGCAAGCGATGATGTGCATCCCCTGAAGCATTGGCCAACGGGGCGGCAGCACGAGTGTGACGCGCGAGCGTGCTGTCCATCCTCGCACCCTAGCATCGAGCAAGAGAAGGCGAAGCGCAATTATCTTTGCCTTGTCTGAACACTGAAAAACAAATTCTTCTCCTGCCAGAAAGCCGAGAAGTGAACAGCAAGGAGAACTGCACGATAACAAAAAACTCGCACGCTCGATAGGCGTAGGTGAGAACCTTGGCCGTTACCGCACTGCTGGGCAGTGCCGACAGAGAGTGGCTGCACGTGCAAATATGCCTGCGATGTCTCCCCTGAGACGTCGGACATCACATTGACTGAAAGGTCTTGGCACGCGAGCCTGCGGGCTATCTTCGCGTCCTCACATCAAGCTGCAACGCGATGGGACCGGAGGGCGAGGCGCAGTTATCCACATAGTGTTGCCAAAATGACTCCTGATCACCTGTCTCCTGATCTCCTGATCTCTGACAGAGAGCAGCGATGCATAGAGACGGCAACAAAATGACAGAAGAGAGAGCAGCAACGCAAGCGGCAACGGTGAATGTCCGTCACCGCCTGGCTGGCGGGCAGCATATGAGAAGAAACTCTGGGTCGCGCATGTGGCACGCTACGGGTGCGCCAGTAAGTCCGGCTGACCTCACGTGGACCCCTGGCCGCAAGCCCGTCTGGGCCGAACGTGCGAACGTATGTGCCGAGCTCCCTTCCGCCTCTCTGCAAAGCAGGGTCGCATCAGCTCTAGTGGCGCCCGTTCGTACTTCGAGCGCTTGTCAGCGCGGGCGGGGAGGGGCTCTCTCTCGCCGGCGGCCGCAGACAGCAAGAAAGACAATAACACATGCAGACAGTGAGGCTGCAGACGCACGCTGGTGGATGATCGGTGGAAGGGAGGCATGTACTTGGAGGGGGGCGGGGGGAAGAGGGAGGAGGGGTTCCTCGCTCCCCAACAAAACTCCCCTTTTCACAACTACATAGACGCACACTTACAAGTTGGAAATATTGCGGCCAAACAAAGTATCACCCCTCCATGGAGCAACCTGCCTAAGGAGCTCCTCTCGTGCGCGCCTGGCCTTCTCTAGTCGTCGCCTTCGGGTTTCGATTCGGTTCGCTTCGATGCGGGCGCGCGTCTCTGGTGACAACAGGACAGGGGTCGGCGGTGCATGCACTGGCGGTGGCTCCTCAAGGGGATCGACTGCGTCCGCCATGGCTTGCTCCTCGCCGGCCTCCTGTGGGCCCACTGGTCGCGGCTCCGCCTCTGGGTAAAACCTCCAACCTGCTGATCACTTGGCGGGGTCTTAGGTGGCAGAAACCGGTGACGTTCAGAATCGGCCCTATCACGGCCTCTCCGCAGCTTGGCCGAAACAAAATCTGGGGCCCACCCCTCGTCCAAACCCAGGTATGGGTCTCATCCAACGTGGAAGCGAATTAACTCAGCTCGGAGCTTTCCCTCATCCTCTTGCACGTCAAAAGGGAAAAGTAGAGTCGGCACACGTCACATACACGTGGTTGATACAGTCCACCGTCGCATCCGCCAAGATCCGACACAAAGCCTCTGGGTATGTCTTGTTATTGGCTGTGCGCCTTCTTTCCGTGCCCTGTCGAACCCCATGAGGACCTCATGAGGCCCGCGTCCGCGGGGGCACTTCCCGCGGCCTGGTGTCTCTAGGAATCGGTCTGATAGCGTCGCCATACGTAGTGCGACAATACGTGTCGGTGCTCGGGCCTGCTTGCCGCGTTCGCACTGATCGAAGTCGGTGGTAGATGCTGACGGGGCCGCCATCGCAGCCCGTAAAAGGTGCACATCGGAAGGAGCTGACTCCCGCTTGGCGCCAGCTGGCGGGGACTGGGTGCTCCATCCAACAGCATGTGCCTACCTGCATGTGAACCCCAAAAACCCTGAAAAGCTCGATCATGGCCCCGAGCAAATCGTTGCCCACCCGAAGTTGTTCCTGCTGTCTGGGGGTCACGGCCAGCAGTCCCCTGTAATCGTCGTGGGGCCTCAGGGGTGGGGGCCCCTTGTCCGGGGCCCATCGGATACCTGACCAGGTCTCGCATGGTGGCCTCCGCCTGATCAGACAACCCTTTTCGCGCGCATGTGTTCTTTCCAAACCGCAAGGGTGTCAGGTGACACCACGCTGCCTAACGCTGGGTCAATCGCAATATCTATCGGCAAGACAACGACTGCAACATCCACTGCGCATGGTGTCCATTCTCAACATGCCTGAATGTCGCCAAACCTTCTACGCCCACAGTACAAGTTCAGCACGAAATACTCTGTCCGTCGGATGGCACTAGGTAGCGCCTGTGCCGACACACCTGTGCACTGGCTCGCTGGGAACATTCGTGCAGGATAGCGCTCTACCTGTGGTGGCGGCCAAGGAGGAATGTCCTCGTGGTCGTCAGGCGCTGGTTCGCCCGGTGCTGGCAATTGTATTGGCAGGGCTTCGGCGGCGAGGTATGGGTCGCACTCAACAAGTACTGCGCGTGCCTCATCTAGTGTCTTTTGTTCCAGACACTCCGTAGCGATCTTGGTGAGCGGGCCAGCTGCCCTATTGGCGCAAACACCTTGCCTGCTGACGCGTGCGATGTGGGCTGTGGGTCGAGGTGGTAGGCTGGATTGTCGCATGATTCGATGGCTGCCACTAGGCAGCGCGGGAAGTGCAGGGCTAGATGGTTGACTAGGCGGGCGCGCGCGTGGAATGTAGATAGGCATGTAGTGCAGCAGCCAGTCGCCGAGGCATATCCCCTGGCCAGGAGTTGGTGGTGGGTGCGACTGATATGCGCCCGAGTGTGGTACGCTCCTGCATGTGCTGTCGATCTGCCGAATCGCGCCATTCTGCCGCCACGGGTGCAAATGCAAGTGCACGACCGGATTGCAGCAGTGACCCAAATGGCCGCAAGCGCGCCGCACGAAGTGATATAGCGGGCGTGGGTGTGCGCAGCCGTGCAAGCACAAGTGCATCAGAAACCTGTGGCTGCGCTTCCTGAAAACGTACACGTGCTGCTGCTCTGTGCACTTTCACGGCTTCACCGTGTGCAGCCTTAGCTTCAACATCAGTGAGTCGTGTCCATGCGCCTGCACTGTATAGTCTTCCTGAGAGTATTAGGTTGCCTGCAAGTGTCATGCGAACCTGTGGGTGTACTGCATTAGTGTTGAAGACTCGTCTTCGCAATACTTAAAGCGACGCAACAGTAGATGTGGCACGGTACTTGATCTCTGGAATGAGCGATCCGTTGGCGTCAAACACCGAACCGAGGTGCACGTCGTGATGCATAATAGGGGCACTGAGCTCACCAAACATGACTGACGTGCACTGTATGCGACCACCGCGCTCGTGCCATGCAGCGTGCCGTGCGCGCTTCACGCCATGTCCTTTCCACGTGATCAGAGCTGCTGTCTTCGCTGTGCCAGCTTTCAGCTTGAGCCCACGCTTCTCAAAGGCATCCATTACAACTCCCAATGCCAACGACACAGCTGGATGTATGTGCAACGCAGGTAGTATGAATATTATTGCACCGTCACCTGCATGCGACACCCCCATCAGGCTGGCAACAGTTTCGGGCTGCTGTTGTCTGTCCAGTAGGGGTGTGACTCTGCGAGCGTCGGCTGTTGGGAACTCAACGGGGGGGCCTTCATCCTGCAGACGCTCACGGATCTCTGTCGTGCATTCGGCCATTTGTATCTCGCAGAGCACATCAGCGAGGGGTCGGTCTGGGAGAAAAGACCGCCGGGGCAGAACAACCTGGCCGGAACCTTCACGCACAAACCAGGGCGCTTGATAGCATTGCTCCACCTGTGCCAACGCATGGGGATCGACCTGGCTGTCGCGCTGTCGCAGCCGCGGCGTGAAAACACGCAGCCTACGCCCCAGTTCCGTCATTGCACTTGGCGGGGGCCCCGAGGCCCGATTCAATGCTGCGCTGGTTTCATCGTCCAAGTCGGTATCTCGATGGGCTTGGATAGCGAGCTCACGGATGGCTCTGTAGAAAGCCTGTACAACGTCCAAAAACAACGCACCAACAAATAACCGTCGCCCCTTTGAAATTGACTGTGCAACTCGTACCAACAGGGACGCGCGCGTAGTTCCCCGCCCTGGCAACCCCCCAAACTGCGTTTCTCCAGCATCATCGTATAGCTGTGGCAGGAGGGCTTTCCTGACGCATCTTCTCGAGACTTTGTCTATTTGGGACGACGCTAAGATTGACCGCGAACTGGAGCACTTGGTTGGATCAGGCTGGCCAGACTTGACCAACGCTCGATAAAATCCTTTCCGCCGCGCGGGCCCTACCAGGGACGCGGAAAACTTGAGCTGTAGTGGATAGTAATGTTCGGCAATCGTAATAGGATTCGCTCTTAATGAAGCACCTGGTATTCCATCGCATCCTGGGGCTGAATCACGCGCCTGACGGCGTGGCGCCTGGAACTGAGCCAACGTTGTGATAGTGGCTAGATTGACCGGGCAGCTCCACCTCCACTGCAGGGCTCGCGCTGGGAATAATTTTGGACATGTGGTACGTCTTGTATGGGGCAGTGTAGCAGCTAGCTCAAAGCTGGCGAAGTGTGGTTGCCTCCGTCTAGCGACCGCGGGGGCGTCTGCGATGGCTCGGCCATCGGCGTCATGAAGGGCTGGTAGCGATCTCTCCGCGCAGCGACGCGCGGAGCCAGCTCCAATCCTTCTGAGGGCCTTGTAGGCCTCAGCGAACTGTCTCCTATCCCACGCCGGGTGTACCTCTGAGGCGATGTGTGTCAGCCCCAAGCTGCATGCTGACCCGTAGATTGTTGTATAACGCGCGTAGCTGATCCTAGGGATACAGACCCGAACGCCCAACGGAAGCCCTGCCAGGCCCGTAGAATACCTAGCACGATGGGTATTTGAATGAGATGGCCTCGGGGTATGTGTTGTAGCTCCCCAGGGTTAGGCAGTTCACAACACAGTCGCAACCTTTCGACGAGGTCGAACGACAATGGCGGTATGGTGAGGTGGCCTTCTGGGGTCTGTAGGGGTGTCGTGAATAGCGTGGCGGCCTGCATGGATTGCGCAGTGGCGCAGGTTGCACTTCGGCAGGCACGCATGACTGCCAGTTGGGATGGACCATCCCTGCGCGTGCGACGCCAACGCAACGTGCGATAGCAGAACGAATCCCCACGAGGAAATTCCGACGACTATTCTGTGAATACACATGTTAGTAGTAGTTGGGACAGCCGTAGATGCATCCGTCGGAGAGCACGTCTGCCGACAGTCCTGTTGTCCATAAGGGCGGGAGATCCTTTGGATATCCAGGTGCGCCGCCCTTGTCGCCCAGTCTCCGATTCAGCGACAGGGAAGGCCTGTAACGCTGCATTGAGGAGGTGCAGATTGAGGAATTGGGCATGTTCGACTGGGTGAGTGCTGTAGCTGGGCTGCGGGGCCGTTCTGAGCGCATCAGCAGACAGGTCCTGGTATACAGGATCCGTTCGCTTTTGCGGGTCCATTTGCAGTCGGGGCCAGCGCGTAGCTTCGGGGCTGTTGGTGGTTGCGGTGATGCGGACATCCGCCGCAACAACAAAGTGGCCGTCCTGTCTTAGCGATAAGTCCAGATTGATATCAACGCCGTATTGTGCCACGGCTGTCGCCCTGTCGAGTGATCTGGTGATAGTCTATACGGTGGCGTGGTACATCCTGAAAAACTCCGGGTGGCACCCAGGTCCCAAAAACACCAGTGTAGGATTCCATGGATGTACCAAGGGCCTCTTGATTTTCTTATGGGAAACTCGTGGAACCTTTGTCCGGCATGATTTTCTCCCTCAGGCGCCATGCCACCGATATGCGCTGACTGTTGGGATCCGACAGTAGCGTTGGCATCGATCAAGCAATGGGGAGGAGCAGGCTGCGCACGGCATCCATTGCGCCGCTCAATCCCGCCCCGCCATGCTGAAATCTCAGCCATGCTGAAATCTCAGCCCCATCTCGCCGCGAGCGCGGCGCGTGATCCACAAGTACGTCAACGCACATGTTAGGAGCTCGCATGGCAACCAAGAGATGGCGAGAGGAGGACGACAACGCACGGATGTGTCTGCGTGCAAGTGCACGCGACCCCACATACAGTAGTGTGACATTTACCCACAACGCTACACATCCAACGCCTTTCGTTTCTGACGCCGCTGTGACTACAATATACTGGCCAGCGAGTGTCCACGTGTTCTGTCGGATGCGTGTTTCCAAGGTTCCAATTCAGTGTATGCCGCGCGCTGCAAACTGATGTGATCGCGCATGCATCCGCCCCGGCAAATCCAACCCAGCTGCATCCTGACATCGACATCGCAACCTGGGCCCGAATCCCTTGGCACGCTTCCCGCGGGGGCGAAGGGTGAGGACGTTGGCTACAACAGACCGCATCAGAGGCACTGCCCGGGGAGAACCACAGGTTATGCCTGTGTTATTCGAGCTGTTGTCCTGCGTCGGCGGCGAGGAAGCTGACCGCGCATCGAAACGCGACGGTTCAAGACAAGGGAGCTCATGCATGCCAACTTTGGGATATACCCCTGGGCCGTCGTCGTTGCTTCTGGCTGACGCCCGCAACCGTGGCGGAACAGCGGCGCACCCGCACAGCACTCACCACGGTGGAAAGGTCGGCTTAACCGACGGTGCGATGCGTATTGAGGCCGGTCTGGCGATAGCATCTGCAAACTCATTGAGCGGATGGGCGCTGTGCCCTGAAATGCCTTTCCAATCTAAACGACACAGTGATGGATAAGTTTCAGTCTCCCAACAAAACGCCCAGGAAGCATGCCACACGACACGAACGGGGCCCCTCCAGCGGCCGCTGCCATAACCAGGGACTTGCCGTCAAAGACTTCAGTAGGCATGGCACGATATTGCTCTCGGGGGCCTGCGGTAACCGCAGGACAAGCCAAAGCGCAGCTTGAGACTCTGCGGCGCCCGATATACTGCGCGCGGAGTTGGATTTGAATGCGCCCCACACATATACCCATCGCACCGATGTTTTCCGCCTGCACGAATTCTCCTTTCTAAAAACAGAATAGGATCTACCCCCCCCCCCCCCCCCAGCGTTAACGACACCCCTTTTCGGGTATGTACGTCATATATGATTATGACCACATGTCCATCCTGAAAATAATTTTACACTATCCCAGGCCAGCCGGGTTCCCCCCCGATGTTTTTGGATATATATATATATATATATATATATATACATATATACACACACATATATATAACACTATGCGGTGACATTTGTTGTTCTAACATATCATTTGTTCGCAAATCCCTTGCAAACAATGGGACGAAGTGCGCGCGCACGCGTCGTCGCGCACGCATGCCAGACTCCTTCAAAAACCTCCGGTGCCGGAGGGATTTCGCAATCGAGCTTAAAAAAAAACATGCAAAAACGCATGGTGTCGCAACACTGATTTGCTAAAAAAGCTTCCGTGCGAGCTCTTGCGAAATCTTATATATATAATAATAATAATAAATAATAAAACATCGGTTTTTCAATATTTTCACAACATGCTATTAAACGGGCTTCGCGCGCGAGCATGTCGAAATCTGTCGAACGCCCTTGCGCGTGTGCCGTCGCGAGAATCCTCTGCAAAAACATGGGACGAAATGCTGACGCGCGCGTCGTCGCGCGCGTATGCCGAAAACCTTCAAAATCCATCGGTTCCGGAAGGGTTTCAAAATCGCGTGTCTTTTTATATATATATATATATAAAGAAAAAAAAACATACAAAAACCAACGGTTTCGCAACGCGCATTTTCAACAAAAGCATGCGCGCGCGCTCTTGCGTCGTCGTCGTCGTCGTCGCCGTCCTCCCTGCTCCCGCGTCGTCGTCGTCGTCGTCGCCTGCGTCGTCCTCTGTCTTTCCTCGTGTTCGTCGTCGTCGTCCTCTTTGGCTTCGTGGTCGTTTCCGTCGTCGTTGTCGCCGTGGTCGTCCTTCCTCTTCCTCCCTCGTCATCGTCGTCGTCGGTCGTCGGCGTCTGGTCGTCGTCCCTCCTATTTCGTCGCCGTCGTCGTCGCCGTTGTCGTCGTCGTCTTCCCTCCTCCATCGTCGTTGTCGTCGTCGGCGTCGCCGTCCTTCCTCCTTCTTCGTCGTTCGCGTCGTCGCCGTCCTCCCTCCTCCCTCGTCGTTGTCGTCGTTGTCGTCGTTGTCGCCGTCGTCGTCCGTCTTCCTCCCTCGTCGTCGTCTTCGTTGGCGTCGTCGTCGTCTTCATCGTCGTCGGCGTCGGTGTCGTCGTCGAAGTCGTCGGAGACGTCGTCGATGTCGTCGTCGTCGTTGTCGTCGGTGTCGTCGTAATCGGTTTTGGGAGGTTTAGCAAGCCAAGTTGCGGGTGGGTGAGTGGGATGTTTGCGCGAGCAGTGGAGATGACGACTTCAAGCTCAGCAGAGTGGACTGCATACATACGCCGCGCCCAAGACGGCGGCCCACCCAATATCGCCTGTGTAGAGCCTCCAGAGCCACCAGTGCATATCACAGAACGCACGATTTCTGATGCGGCGATTTCTGATGCGGCTGGGATAGGGAAAGCTCCGGCTGTTCCAAAAAAACTTTCCTGTACTGCCATGAGGGCGCGGATGAAACAGGCAAACCGCGGGGCCTCTATCGGGCCGAAGAAAGAGAAGAGTGAGGGAATTGGCTGCCGGCCAGGCTGAGGCAAGCTGGAGCACGAGCTCGCGACAGTCTGGGTTCGGCCCCAGCGGGCGAGCGGGGAGACCATCGAACTCCATTCGATGATCAGCAGGGCTGGGATTCGTGGCTGGCTCACGTTGCTCGACACCAGCGGACTCGGGCGGCCCAGGCTGCAGGCCGTCCGTCACCTGCAGCTCCTCGACGGGCGGCCTGCGGATCGACATCACCCAGCTCCGACATGGCTGTCGAGCCGACAACATCGAAGTCTCCGTCTCGCCGTGTGCGCGGGCTTCGATCCCTTCTGCGTCGGGACCGCCGCGGGATCTCAACGCACGCCTCGACCCCGAGCTCGCGCCTTCCAGCTGGCACAGCTACACCTTCACCCGGCACGGGCCCACGTCCACAAGGAGAAGCGCCAAGCGAAGCCCGCAGCGTTGGCTGACCTGGCGGGGGACGCGACTTCTCCAACTCCGTCTTGGCCTTATTCTCGCAGCTGCTGCCTGTCTGCGGAGGATCTCGACTCTCCTGTCGGCTGATACCTGTCCGTCTTCGTGACCTGGCTGTGCGTCTGTTGCTGCTGCTGCTTCGGCGTCATCATGCGCCGAGTCCGCCTCCGCCGCTGCTGGCGGTGCTGCGGCCCTGGCCTCCACTAAGGGGGAGGTGAGGCCCGCTGGCGGCGGCGGCGGCGCGGCTCCTCCCGTGGCAGCTCGCGGGGGCGGAGCCTGCTGATGGCCCGCGGCCGCGGCGGCTGCGGGGGGAGGAGCGGGCGCCGCGGCTGCCACCTGCGGGCCCAGCCGCTGGGCCTGGCCTCCGGAGGGCTGGACACCTGCAGCACCTCCACCAGGCTGAACACCTGCTGCGCCTCCCCCAGGTCGTCCAGCAGTGACGTTCGACTGCAGCGTCGTGAGCAACGTTGTCAGGGCGGCAAATTGTTCACGAAGCTGGACCTGGGCCGTCTGCAGCCCAGCGATGGCGGCTACGCCTGCTGGTGGTGTTGCTGGGGCAGGCGGCAGGTGGTGTCGCAGTCCCCGTATAACCCATGATATGAGATTCATATCCATGTGAAGCTGGGCCCTGCGACAGACTGAAATCCTCTAGCTGGGCTGGCAACTCCTGAGCTCGCTGTACTTCTTGCTCACGTTGTGCACGCTTGGCCTCGGCAGCCTCAAACTGCCCCTGGCAGCGCTTCACATGCAACTCGGACTTCTCGAACTTAGCCTGCATGTTGTTGACATAGCTTCACTGCCTGTCGCATCGCACTGCTGGACTCTGAGCCACGATCACCGTGCAGAGCTGCACTTCGAACTCGGTCTCAAGCGGGGCGACTTGTTCTGGAGACATCCCGAGCTGCTTGGCGACTGCGAGCTTCTTGCCAGTGGCGGCCGCCAGCGCTCGCAAGGACTTGCGGTGCGCGGGGAGGTCCCGCTCGTCGGCCGGCGGCTCCACCCAGGCAGGGTGTCGGCGCGCCTCAAATGGCAACGTTGGCAAAATGCCAAGGGCCACTGTCGCGGTCTCCTCACCCTCCGAAGCGTGGCCGTCGTGCTCGCTATCCACTTTATCCTCGAAACGAACGCGGGGTCTCGAACTCGATCTGTCTACCGAGCGCTTGCGCACTGTCGACTTCTCATCATCATCCTCATCATCATCACCATCACCATCATCATCATCATCATCATCATCATCATAATCATCATCATCATCATCATCATCATCATCATCATCATCATCATCATCATCGCGTCTGCTGCGGCGTCGAGAACTCGATCTTCGACGGGTGCGAGAGCCAGTCGGGGACTTGTAGCGCTCACTCTCTGTCCGCTGGCTCTGCCCACCACCCACAGGGCCCGTTGGGGCTGGGTAGCAGGTCGGGCACAGCAGCACGTGCGTTTGGTGGCAGTGTCCGCATCCGTCGCACCGCCAGCCAGGCGGCGAGGGCGGCACTGTCGGGCGCCACGGCGGCTGGATTCTCGTAGAACTCCCTCCCGGTGCACCTGCACGGGCGCCGCCTTTGCCTCGTCCCTTGCCGTACTGCATGGCGGGGCCTGAGCTGTGGTGAGCGCTGAGCAGCCGAGCCGCCGATGCCAGTCGCAGGAGGACTCGCGCGTGCGACCTGGCCTGGCGGGCTCGGCGGTGCCACGCAGGCTCAGCGCCTCGGCCTCTGGGCCGCGGGGGCGAGCAGGCACTGCTGTCGTTCCGCGGAGTGCCGCCGAGCCAGGGCCGCCCAGGCACCGGCGATGGCGGCGCGCGTCGGCGGGGCGCGGCCGGGCCCAGTCCGCCCTGCACGGGCGCGGGCCAGCGCGCGTGGCCGTCCGCCCCGAGAGAAGTTCGCCGTACCCGGCACGGCGCCCGAAACCTCTCGAACCGGGGCGGCGGCTAGAGGGGAGGGAAGCCAGCACGCAGGCTGCCCGAACTACGAATTCGTCCGGCGGCCTCGGGCGCTACGCCAGGCGCGCCTGCAGCGCCTCGCGCCTCTCCCTTGTGCATTACACCAGGTTCCCGCCACAGTCCCTCGTAGATTACGCCAGGCTCGCGCTCCCGAAACCAGATGCCCAAACCACAACCTTTTCTGGCATATTTACCGAATGAAGCGGAGCTCCACTCATGCGTGAGCACGCCTCAACACGAAAGGGCACGCACTGCCACTAGACATCTCCCCCCACACGGCAGCGCAGAGCAAGCTTGATGCCCGCGGCCACACCCTGAACGCGCCGACGAGGATGTGTGCAACAAGAGAGAGGAGCAAAGCGGCGGAGGACGCGGATCGGGAAAACAACATAGGGCGTTGTGGGCGGGAGCCCCATGGCCCAATGGGCCATTAATATGACCCGCACAACGACAGCTAGGAGGGGAGGGGGGGCGAGAGAAAGAGAGAGAGAGAGAGAACAAACAACAACAAAAAACGCAGAGAAAACAACTCGTGCGTGCGTAGACCCAAACCCCCGAGCATTGCCAGAAGGGGTGGTCGTACAGATACCCCTCACGAGCCTAACGATTAAACACAAGGACGCCGTCCCAAAGAGGGGGCCGAGTCAAACGGGCGAGCACGAAGTGCCGAGAAAGCCAACGCATCGAAGAGGAGCACGGGGAAAAGGCGAGCAGAAGAGCAGAAGGGAGCAGGCGGGAGGATGCGATCGGCCTGGCAAGTACAACGAACAATGGAGGATGCAGGGGACGGGGAGCTCTGAGAGCAAACCGCCCCTGACGCCCCCATGGCGGTGGTCGCCGCCCCGCGGGGCGGGGGCCAGCGCCACTGAGCATAGCGAACTAAAATGCCACATGCAAGGCAAAGCTGTGATGGAAGGGAGGGGGAGGGGGAGGAGAGAGGAAGAACATGAGAGACATGGCAGCAAGAACCTATGACTGGCGTAGCGGCGGCGGCCGCACTGGCAGACCTCATCAAAGGACGAACCCAGAGGACATAGGCAGGAAGTCCATGCGGGTGGCACTGCCACCACCACATAAGACACCACCAATCCACACATCCCAGGCAGATGCAAAGTGCAGAAACCCTCGATGTTTCAGTCATTGTGAGTGGCCGAGCACCACCCCATGAACATCCCAGAAATGCAATACTTCAAGACCAGGGGACGGCGCAAACCACGTACAGGGTGACAGGCTCGACGTCGGACTGGGGTCGGAGCAGGCGTCGTGCTGGCGACGCGGGCGGTGCACGCATATGAGCGCGATGTCCGCGAAGGAAATGGGCGTGGCTATCGTCGACGGCATCGAAGGTACGCTTCTGCTGCTGGATGCACTGGTGCTGCTCTGAAGGGTGCTGCTGGTTGTGCTGGCGCTGCGACTCCAGGCCGTACTGGCCACAATGGGATTGCTAGTAGCGCTGTGGCTACTTGTACGTGGCGCCGCTGGTCCCAGCTGTGGTGGTCACAGTGGCGCTGCTGGTGGCCCTACTACAACTACTACTACTACGCCTACTACGACTACTACTACTACTACTACTACTACGACGACGACGACTACTACTACTACTACTACTACTACTACTACTAGTACTACTACTACTACTACTACTACTACTACTACTACTACTACTACTACTACTACTACTACTACTATCCCTACTACTACTACTACTACTACTACTACTACTACTACTACTATCTCTACTACTACTATTACTACTACTACTACTGCGACTACTACTACTACTACTACTACTACTACTACTGCTGTTACTACTACTACTACTACTACTACTTCTACTACTACTACTTCTACTACTATTACTACTACTACTACTGCTACTTACTACTACTACTTACTACTACTACTGCTACTACTTACTACTACTACTACTACTACTACTACTACTACTACTACTGACTACTACTACTACTACTACTACTACTACTACTACTACTACTACTACTACTACTACTACTACTACTACTACTACTACTACTACTACTACTACTACTACTACTACTACTACTACTACTACTACTACTACTACTACTACTACTACTACTACTACTACTACTACTACTACTACTACTACTACTACTACTACTACTACTACTACTACTACTACTACTACTACTACTACTACTACTACTACTACTACTACTACTACTACTACGACTACTACTACTACTACTACTACTACTACTACTACTACTACTACTACTACTACTACTACTACTACTACTACTACTACTACTACTACTACTACTACTACTACTACTACTACTACTACTACTACTACTACTACTACTACTACTACTACTACTACTCCTATCCTTATTCCTTATTAGAATATACTCCTACTCCCCCCTCAGGCCGGCCATAGGGGCCGCATCCGGGTGGTCCCATCCTAACCTGTAAAAAACAATACAAAATCAACATTTTTCTTATTTTTTCCTCTCGACATGGACGTCCTGTCGTCCACGGCGATAATCCATTGCAAAAAATACCACAAAGAGCACACGCGCGCGTTCATGTCAGAATCCTACCGAACACCGTGTGTTTGCAAGCATTTCAACATAAAAACATCAAAAACCCAATGCTTTTTCACAAAAATTGTACAAATTTCCCGCCCGGGCTCTCTTGCTGAAATCATAGGAAAACCATAGGAATCTTAAGAATTCGGTCAAATCCAGCGATTTCACGTCATCGCGCGGTGCACTCGCGATGCTCTGTCATGCACCCAGGCCGCGAATCCTGTGCAAAAAATACCACAAAGAGCACACTCGCGCGTTCATGTCAGAATCCTACCGAACACCGTGTGTTTGCAAGCATTTCAACATAAAAACATCAAAAACCCAATGCTTTTTCACAAAAATGCTTTGGGGTGTCCTGTCAGACCGTCGGGCTTCCTCCGGCCACCTCTGGCTTCCTGCGGTGTACCGGGCCATTCTCGACTCGTCTGGCAATGCGTGCGCGGCATTCAACACGCGCTCGCCAGTTCCCGTCGGCAACCGCCATCGCGGCCGCATCAGCTGTACCAAACCGGCTGGCCGGTGTGACTTCGGCCCCCAGTTGTGCCAGCTTTGCTTCTTATGTTGTGGGAGGGCGGGTGGGACTGGGCATGCCATGCTTGACTCGCTCGAGCTGGCTAGCTTGACTCCTACTCCTACTCCTACTCCTACTACTACTACTACTACTACTACTACTACTACTACCTACTACTACTACTACTACTACTACTACTACTACTACTACTACTACTACTACGACTACTACTACTACTACTACTACTACTACTACTACTACTACTACTACTACTACTACTACTACTACTACTACTACTACTACTACGATTACGCATAACACTGCTGGGCCCGGTCTTAGACCTCGAGGGCAGGAACACACAGGCGAGCGTGATGGGAGCTGGGGCCGTTGGAGGCCCTGGCAGGTCCAAAGCACTGTGCAGAACTGGTACGCCCTGCATCCCAGCCTCATGGCAAGACTGGCCTGAGGCCATCAGTGCGTCGTCCGCGAAAGAGGCGTGTGCGGCTGTCGCCGACGCCAGCGTAGCCGCGATGCGGCTGCTGGATGCGCTAAGACTAGAGCGAAGGGTGGTGCTTGTTGCGCTGGTGTTGCTGGTGGCCACGGCGGCCGCGGCGGTTCTGGCGGTGGTTCTGTTGCTGCGCGTGGCGCTGCTGGTCCCAGTCGAGGTGGTAACAGTGGCGCTGCTGGTGCTGGTGCTGCTGCGCGTCGCCCGAGGCTCGCGCCTTTCTTGAGGCCACAATCCGAGGTCAGAGTGGAGGGTCCGGACGGTCATTCGCTGTCCCTGGGTGCTTGGCTGAAAAGGAACTCCGCGGCGCGGATTCTGCCTGTTGTTGCTGCGTTGCGTTGTTGAAGACGTCGTCCCCCCCGCGACCTGGCCCGCGACCCACCCCCTGACCCTCCCGCGACCCACCCGCGACCCACCCGCGACCCGGCCCGCGACCCACCCGCGACTCCACCCGCGACCCACCCGCGACCCTCCCGTGACCCACCCTCGACCCACCCCGCGACCCACCAGCGACCCACCCGCAACCCACCCGCGACCCACCCCCGACCCACCTGCGACCTGGCCCGCGACTGGCCCGCGACCCACCCACACTGCTTTAGCGACCAAGTCGGCGCCTGCGGCGGGCTCGTTGTACAATTCGTGAAAATTAGGCGCCTGCGCCTCGCAGACTGCCGACGTCACCGCCGCCCCCTCACTCTTATTGCAACTGCGGGAAGCTATCTACATTATAGCCGGTTCGCGATCCCGACACAACAACACCTAAAATATTACAACATACTCGCGCTCCGGACAAACCACAATCCCTAGTGGATTGTACCAGGCTCACGCACCCCAAACAACAATTCTTCGTTTCGTAATTTGCGCCAGGCTCGCGTTCCCGAAACCACGATCACGCATACATTGCACCTTATTTGCGCTGCCGAATCCACAGCCCGTTGTAAATGACGACTAGTTTGCACTTTCAAAGCCATAGCACCTGGTAACTTACTGCGCGCTTGTGCATTCAAGGCCACGAAGCCACACACGAAGGCTGCCCAAAAGCGCCACCCCCCTCCATGTGAACCCTGCCTCTGGCGCCTTCGGTAGAGCTCCCTTTGGGGCCACGGTCCTCGTGAGGGGTGTGCCGAAATGGCCCGAGGCCGCCATGCGAACCCTCTGGCGCCTTCGGTGGAGCTCCCTATGGGACCACGATGCTCGTGAAGGGGTGTGCAGACATGGCCCGAGGCCGCCATGCGAACCCTGCCACTGGGGCCTTCGGTGGAGCTCCCTGCCTATGGCGCCACGATCCTCGTGTGGGGTGTGCCAAAATGGCCCGAGGCCGCCATGCGAACCCTGCCACTGTGGCCTTCGGTGGAGCTCCTATGGGGCCACGATTCTCGTGAGGGGTGTGCCGGAACGGCCCGAGGCTGCCATGCGAACCCTCTGGCGCCTTCGGTGGAGCTCCCTATGGGGCCACGATCCTCGTGAAGGGGTGTGCCGAAATGGCCCGAGGCCGCCATGCGAACCCTGCCACTGTGGCCTTCGGTGGAGCTCCCTACCTATGGGGCCACGATCCTCGTGTGGGGTATGCCAAAATGGCCCGAGGCCGCCATGCGAACCCTGCCACTGTGGCCTTCGGTAAAGCTCCCTATGGGGCCACGATCCTCGTGTCGGGTGTGCCAAAATGGCCCAAGGCCGCCATGCGAACCCTGCCACTGGGGCATTCGGTGGAGCTCCCTATGGGGCCACGATGCTCGTGAGGGGTGTGACGAAATGGCCCGAGGCCGCCATGCGAACCCTGCCACTGGGGCCTTCGGTGGAGCTCCCTATGTAGCCACGAAACGTTGTACTGGGTGGGTGAAACACAGAGAGGAAGGAGGAGGCGGGAGAGGGAGGAAGGAGGGAGGAGGGACGCGGGGACCGTCTCTTCAAAACGAGGACCCAGCACCACAGGATGGTTGGGAAAATGTCTTGGACCCCCAGGCCCTCCAAGGCAGCCCCAAGACGACTCCCACCAAAACGCCCCAAGACGACTCCAGACGGCCTGGGGGCCCAAGAATGCCTGAGACGGCTCCAAGGATGCCCCTAAACGACCCAAGTGTAGCCCCAAGGCACGCTCAAGCGTTCAGCTCAATCCATCCCCCCCAACACTCACTGACTCGTAGATTTGCGTGTTCGCTTTCCCCAGTGTGGTCTGATGCGATTCCAGATGGCCGCGGCGCGAGTTCATATTCTACCGACTCGAGGACTTGGACGCGTTCGGGATGGAGCTCTGGACAAAGCTGATCCTGAACGCAGTCGTTCTTCCTGGGTGCAGTCGAACACCGTGCCCGATACCAAAGAGAACACAACCTTGCGGATTGGAAAGATTGGGTCGCGCAACTGCGAGAGCTGACGACGTTGATGGAACATCCACGCGGGAATGCAAAGGAAATCAATAAATGTCGGTCAAGCCGGATCCAGGAAACACCCAAGCATCCTGAACACAATCAATCAATCCGCCTATTGGCGTCATGCCTTCTCGAATGGTAACGATATCTTGCGGTGAAGCTGTTGTTCCTCAGCGAGCCCTCGCATGGCCTCTGTGGCGAAATCATCGCCGATTGGAAGGGAAACAACGCGCGACTGCGAATTGATCGGTTTGATGGGGCATCGAAGCGGGGAGGTGAAGGCGTTCAAACAGCGCTTCGGTCACGCCTGTTCTGAACACAACCATTCCACACATCCTACACGAATTCGGACCCCCTGCGCAACTCCGTCTCCTCCTCCTCCTCCTCCTCATCTTACTTGGTGTCCTCCTCCTCATCCTACCGGTTCCAATCCTCCTCCTCCTCCTCCTCCTCCTCCTCCTCTTGCTCCAGGTCGCACTGCGAGCGATCGGGGCCGCTGGCCGCTGGTCGGGAAACCTAGGCGCCCGGCACGCTGTGGCCTACCTTCTCTTGCACACCCCCGTGTGCGCGCGCAAAGTGTGACCTGCCTTCACGGGTTCCTGGCGGCAGGAGCGCTCCTCCTACTCGTTCGCCACTGCTTTCTCCCCTCCGTCCTCGTCCTGCTCTTGTCCTCTTCCTACCCCTGCCCCTCGTTCTCCTCATGTCCACCCTGATTGTCCTCGTCCTCATGATTTTCCTCCGTCCCTGGCCCGACAGCCAGGCTGCTGAAACCAGGAACGCCGAATCAGAAACGAAGCCCCCTCTTGGGCCCCAAGAACGCCTGCGCAGACGAGGAGCGCCAGAGAAACGGCAGCAGAAGGACCCCAGGAACATCGAGCCCCCCGCGAACCCAAAATGGTCCTTTTGTCAGCGTCTTGGCCGTAGTCGTCCCGGCGATCCCCTCGACGTGATCTCATTCTGCCACCCTCCCTCCTCTTATCTTCGTCGTCCCCTGCCCCCTCATTCTCCTCATGTTCCTCCTCATCCTCGTCGTCCTTGTGCTTGTCCTCCGTCCCTCGTTGAAGCCTTTCCAGCGATCCCCTTGACGTGATCTCAGTCTGCCACCGCTCCGTCCCATGTCCGCCACGTGCTCCTGCTCTCTTGCCGCACGCTCGCGCAGGCCGTCCTCCGCACCTTGGTCGCCTCTCGCCTCCGGTCATCCGTTCCTGCATGACCCGCCTCTCTCACAGCAAGCTGAAACATCAAGTCCCATGATACGGTAGGTTTGTGCGGCGTCGGCGCGCGCAAAGGTTTTGACACAGCGTTGATCGTTCAACCTTGAATCGATCGCGGCCCTTTTCGTTCAAGGTTGAATTCCATCGGGTCCAGTGGCGTTAGCGTGTCCCTGAGTGCTTCCGCATCGCAGAAGTCAACGTTGAACGCCTTCGCTGGTGTCGCCTGCACGCCAACGCCGCATGAACCTACCGTAATCTCCTCGCCTCTGGCTGTGTTCACTCCGTCAGTCAACTCTCATCTGCTTCACTGCGGCTATCCCTTGCTGCTTGAGCGCATCCTGTGCCCGCCATTCCTCTCCTACTAAAAACCCTCTCGTCCACTCCTCCCGCAGTCTCATCCTGAGCTTTTCTCCTGTCGTCGTCCCTCCTCCTCCTCCTCGTCCTCCTCCTCCTGCCACCCACCCTTCCTTAATAGTCCTCCATGATTCATCATACCTCCTCCTGCTCCTCATCCTCCTCATTCTCCTCCATCATCCTTCCCTCACCCCTCTTGCCTTCAGCATCCGTGTCTTCCTCATCCTCATCACCATTACGCTCGAATTCTTCCTTTCCCCCCCAGGAGCTGCCAAAGCCCGATGGCAACTTTTTGAGTAGCGACAGGGCCCGCTCTGAAACCTCCCTCCTCCTCCTCCTCCTGCTCCTCCTCCTCCTCCTCTTTTCTCCTCCCTCCCCCCTCCCCCTGCCCCTCTCTCCCCTCCTCTCCTTCTCCCCCCTCCCTCTCTCCCCCTCCCCCCCCCACACACCTCCCCCCCTCACTCCCACATGATATCGTCAAATGGGGAGTCCTCCCAATCGTGCCGTGCAATTCTCCCCGGCTGGGGCATTCTCGACGGCACCACTTCCGCCGTGCCCCATGCACGAGAAAGCACGCGGTCGCGAGGGGGAGACAGACCAACCTTGACGACGGAACGGGAGGGGGACGCCGAGAGGCAAGCTAGAGGATCAAACAACTGCATCAACATGTTAGCCAGCGCGGACCACAAGCAGTGGTGTCTAGCATGCTAGGTGGTACAATCTGCACGGTACAAGCTATGTGGTACAAGCTACCCGTATGTGGTGCAATATACGTGGTGCAGTACATGTGGTGCGATCTATGGAGTGTGAGCTATGTAGTGCAGTTGATGTGGTGCGATCCATGTGGTGCGATCTGTGTCGTGTAAGTTTTACGTGGTGCAAGCCAAGCGGTGCAGTATATGCAGTGCCATCTATGTGATGTGAGTTATGTGATGTGAGCTGTGTGGTGCAAACTATGTGGAGCCAACGTGCTCATCAGGGTGGTGCGAGCAGTGTGTTGTAGGCTATGTGGTGCAATCTGCGTGGTCCGATCTATAAGGTGTGAGCTTTGTCGTGCAATCGATGTGGTGCAATCCATGTGGTGCGATTTATGTGGTGTAAGCTGTGTAATGCGATTTATGTGGTGCAAGCTATACAGTGGAATATACGTGGTGTGAGCGATGTGGTGTAGGCTATGTGGTGCAATACATGTAGTGTGAGCTATGCGGTGTAAACTATGGGCCACAGTATATGCATATATCTACATACATATGCAACCCATGTGGTGCAAGCTATCTGGTGAGTGGCGGCGAAGCGGCGACAAGTGGCGACGGGGAAGCCGGCCGGGACAGCACACGAGCCCGCGACGAGGCGGCAACGGGCGGCGACGGGGCGGCGACGGGGCGGCGTCGGGGCGACCACGAGCCCGCAAGGGCGGCACACGAGCCCGCGACGAGGCGGCACCGGGCGGCGACGAGCGGCGACGGGGCGACGACGGGGCGACAACAGGCCAGGCGGGGCGGCACACGAGCCCAGCTCCTTTGAGAAGGGATTAGAATAAGAACCCCTAAATGCAAACACTGTTTGGGGAATAATTTCTCGCAGGTCCGCGCGGATTTCTTGGATCGGCTCTGGACCCCTCTCCCTGGCGCGCGGAGCGCTCCAGGAGCGGCGCTGGAGGCGCCGCCTGGGGGGGGGGGGGGGCAACGCCAAGAAAACCCCGCGGACCTCAGAGAACTTATCTGTATGCATGTTTTTGATACGTGGGCAATCACCTGGACGGGATGGTGGGAGGGTGCCGAGGCGAGAGGCAAGGAGAACATGCACACAGATCTGTACTGTTCAGGGTCGGCTCGAGGCTGCCACTTCCTGGGCTGGGCTTAGCCGTCGTCGGGCCACAGACCTCTTTGGCGACGCACGACTTGCATCCATCGATCTCTCGCCAGACACGAGAGCGAGGGTCATAATCCAGGGTGCCACAAGATCTCTCGATGCATCCAAACCGATGAGGAGAAGCGAGGCGGACTCAGCGGCATACTCGAAGGCTGGCGCACCGCACCCCACACGTCGCGGAACGCGTCGCAAATGTGATACATCCCCAGGGATCCCGAACGGGAGCAGGAAGCACGCGGACATCGCCTGTAGCAGCTTTCTTGGTAGTTGATGGCCTCCATTCACAATACACCAAAGGAGCACCGCCAGCACGAGGCAGCAGCTGACAGGCAGCGTCGGGTGGGACAGTACGGTGGTGTGGCGCGCAGTCTCCAGGGGGCTGCGGGAACTCGTCTACCACGGCGGGGCTCTATCGCCACATTACGATCACCGTAAGCACGGGAGGACATGTACGTACACGTATGGGTCCGCCTTCAAGTCCGGAGAATCTGCTTGTGCATCACCGCCATGGCCAATGCGTCGGACACCACGGCCCCTGTCTCCAGGGGAACGGGCGCCCCCTTCAACATCCGCGCTAACGCCGGCACGGTAGACCTGGTCGTTTGACGCATGGACAGGATCCTCACTTTCAGCCATCGTAGCAAGTAGTGGCGAGCCCGGAGCTGGAGCAGTGCTCGCTGATCCTCCTTGTCCAAGCTGTTTGTAGACATCGCCATGCGAGCAACGTCAGACCTGCCAGGAGGCATGGCTGCATGGCTCGCGTGGTCGTCTGCGTGCTCTGCGGCGGCTTTGCCCCTGTTGCTGCAAGCTTGTTCTAAGTATCCCTGCTCTTGTTCTGTGACAGTTAATCGCAAACTTTCTGCGGCTTCCCTGCAGCCGATTCGAGAGGGCCCATCTCTACGACCGTATGGGCTTCGTCCGCACTGGCTCCCTCCAGACCGAGGTCGCCATCCGCTTCTGCGTCGCATGTAGCCTGGCAGGTGTGTCCAGAAGGCCCCGGGGCAGCTTGCCACTTTTGGCAGCCTTATCGTCTTCTGCAGGGTCTCCGTACCACCTCGCTCAGGCCACACGCCGCTTGGAATGGAGTTGAGGAGGAGGAGGAGGAGGAGGAGGAGGAGGCGGAGGAGGACGAGGAGGAGGAGGAGCAGGAGGGAGGAGGAGGAGGTGAGTGTAGCTGCCGCGGGACCTCGTAGGCCCGCCAAGACGGCTTCGCTCTGTGACTTGTCTTCTCGCGGGCCCTCTGGCTCCAGTCCTGCGACAAGGCAAGCACCTGACTCCTCCTTGGGCGCGCGCGAAATCCGCCGATCCGGCGTGTGAGCTACAAGGAGCCTCAGCAAGAGCTTCAGCTCCCTCTCTGAGCCTACGTAGCAAGAGCCTCAGCTCTGCTTGGGGGGGGTCGCCGGGGTGGCTCTGCCGGGGAAGGGGGGGAGGCGGGGGGGGGGGGGGGCGGTCCCCCATCTGGCGTTTTCTTAATGATTTGCGCATCCCCAAGGTGTTTCGGGGGGTCCCAGGGACCTCCCTCAGATCTAGCCGCTACAGCCCCCAGGACTCTCTCCTCGGAACCCTCCTGGGACCCCCTTCGGGGAAGGGGGGAGGGGGGGGGGGGGGGCGGTCCCCCATCTTGCGTTTTCTGAATTCGCCGGCCCAACGGGCCAGGGCGTGCTAAGATCTCCGGTAACTGGTTAACAGTATTAACAGTATTTCTAGTTCGCGCGCGCGGGGCGGCCCCTGGGGGTCCCCCGGCGAAAAGTACCCCGACCAACGCCCGACCGCCGCCCGACCGCCGCCCGCCGCCGCCCGACCGCCGCCCGACCAAGTCTACTCAGAGATGGTTTTCCTTCTGGGTGCGGCCTCTCAGGCTCCCCAGAGCGCGCTCAGAGTGCCCCAAGAGGCCCCCAAGACTGCCCAAGAGGCCCCCGAGACGCCCAAAGAGCGCTCGAAGACGCCGAAGATGACCCCAAGACGGCCCAAAAGGCCCCCAAGACAGCCCAAGAGGCCTCCAAGACGCCCCAAGAGCCTTCCAAGAGGCCTCCGAAGAGAGCCCCAAGAGGCCAAAATCGTTGATTTTCATTGGTTTTTTCTATGTTTTTTGTGTTCTGGCTTTTTCGGCTTCCGGACGCTCCAAGACGGCCCAAGAGGCCCCCAAGACCGCTCCAAGACGGCCCACGAAGCTCCCAAGACGGCGCCGAAACGACCCAAGAGAGCCCTCAAGACGGCCCAAGTGCCGCCCAAGACGGACCAAGAGGCCCCAAGACGGGCCCAAGAGGGACTCAGGAGGGATACCGAGAACTCAAAAATGGAGCCCTCCGTCCCAGAAGGCGCCCAGGAGGTCCCAAAGAGGCCCCAAGAGGCCTCCAAGAGGCCCCAAGATGTCGCCAAGAGGCCCCAGGAGACTCCCAGGAGGCCCAAAAGAAGCCCCAGAAGGCTTCAAACATGTCTCCCAGGCGCCCCCGAACGGCCTCTCAACAGACCCCAAGAGGCCCCCCAAAGAAGCATCTTGACGACGACTCTATTTCGCCCCATCGAGAGACGACCCCCAGGGAACTGCTTCACCATCAAAACTCCCCACGCAACGCGTCCGAACGACACCCGCCCCCAAGAGCGCAACATGGGCAACGAACACACAGACAAAAACCAGCGATGCCATATCACGGGCCGGCGGAATGAGCGAAGCGATTCAATAATTTGCACATCCCCAAAGTGTTTCGGGGGGTCCAAACAGCGTCCCCGACGACTAAAAGAGCGCCCTCCCTCCCAAACAGGGCACGTCGTCCTCGTCGTCGTTAACATGCTCCTCTTCTCCTCCGCCGTCGTCGTCGTCGTCGTCGTCGCCGCCCCCCTCGTCGTCGCCGTTGTCGTCCTCCTCCCGCGGCGCGGGCAAAGCTCCCCTGCACCCCCACCCTCGTGCACGCGAGCGGGAACGAAGACGATCGAGGACGGAGAGGAGAGCGAGTACGCGAAGCAAAAGGGTCAGCGGGAGGCAAAGGATAACGAGAGCTAGGGAGAAGAAAGAGGACCGGAAGAATCGAGGAGGGAGGAGGCCACAGAGCCCCCTGGATCGGCGGCACTGGCCAGAGGCTATTACAATCAACCAGTCATTCGTGGCCACTTGCGAACTGGACTGGAACCCCCATTTGTCTCCTTCCGGGGGAGGATCCTGGACACTGGCTTTCCGGTTCCACCAGCTCCACCAGTTCCACCTTATAGCAAGCACCCGCTCCACCGAGGATGACTATACCAGTGGGGGGGGGTCGTGGCGGTCTCTGCGGGGCGGGAAAAAGACAGTTCCGCCCATTCTTCATGGAACTGCGCTCGGCCCTCACTTCCACCAGAAAGCATCGCGACTGTACCGAAGTCTGCGTCGCGTGGATCATCACAGAAACCCTCTTCAACGAGGATGCCTGTACCACTGATGTCGCTGATGTCCTCCGATTCGGATGTCTCGACTGTCGCGACGGTTGCCTAGAACTTGCCGGTTCAGGGATCAAATCCTTCAAGGAGCATTCCGCCTTCAGAAGAGCACTGTGCCAGCTGCCACGTTAGCTGCTCGATGGTCTGCAGGAAACTGTCGATCGACTCCTGGACGGCCGTCAGCTAGCTAAACGATATGGACCGGGGCCGCAACGTCCGCTGCCCTGGAGACCGCCCGCTGGAGCTTCCAGAATGTCGAGAAAACATGGCATCGCAAGTACCGCGAGCGTGCATCTAATTCTTGCCTGCCAACGCGACGAGGTTCTTCAAGCCACGAGCGCAGACTCGGACTTGAAACGGCGGGACGATGGGCCTAGCCAGGGGCGCGCCTCACGCGCGGGCTCGCAGGCTTGGATCCCTCGTGGCATCCTTGGAGGGAGGAGGAAGAAAGGGGTGGGGAGGATGAAGGAGAGTAAGGATCGGCGGCGATTGAGGGGGGGTAGTGAGACGGAGAAGCCCTTCTCATACGGCAGCGGGGCTTCTCAGAAGCGCTCCAGCCTTCGGGAGAGGCTCTTGAAACTTCTCAGAAGGCTGGGGGACTTCCAAGCCTTCTGAGAAGGCCCGCCCCTACTCACTTGCCCCCGGGGCTCGCCAGAGGATGAGGAAGAGCAGGAGGACGAGGAGGAGGAGGATGAGGAGGCGGAGGAGGAGGGGGGGTAGGAGGAGGAGGAGGAGGAGAAGGAGGAGGACGAGGAGGGGGAGCAGGAGGAAGAGGAGGAGTAGGAGGGAGAGGAAGAGGAGGAGGAGGAGGAGGAGGAGGAGGAGGAGGAGGAGGGAGGAGGAGGAGGAGGAGGAGGAGGATTTTTTTTTGACATCCACAACTGCCAAGCCATACTCTCTGGGGGGACGGCGCCTCCCCCCAGAGGAGGGGGCAGGGCTGGGTGGCGCAACCTGCCACTTTCGCCACCAGCCCTGCCACACCGCTGACGTCACGGCAACTGCGGGGGGACTCACGCCGAGACAGCTGCCAGTCCCGCAGTGCCGTGGAAACAGCGGGAAAAACCTAACGCCACCGAGCCAGGGCGACGGGTTCGGCCTTGCTCACCCCAGAGACGGGTAAGCAAACCCCCGCGCCATCCTCACAGCTCGTCTCGCGGCCCCTCGCCCCACTCTCTTTGGAGGGAGCCGAGGGAAAAGAATTCACTGCATGCTGCACTCTCGTCACGATTGGCGGTGTGACGAGCAAACTTGTTGGCCGAGACTCGCACCAAAAACGGAGGCTGGGCGGATCCTCGACCCCTGGTCTGCAGGGGTCGAGTGGGACAAAACACAAAAACGGAAAGACCCTTCGTGGGAAGGCGCTCTGAGACCGTGGATTTCGATACCATCCGAATCAATAGTTGGGGACGGGCGTTGAGAAGGAGGGAGGCCCGAGGACGGAGTGGGGAATCGCACCTGCAGGCAATTCTTCAGGTCGGCCTACTCCCAAGTTCTTCCTTGGGTGGCGACCTCGCATGACTTTGTTAAAATTGGTGCGGCCGTGGCCGCGAAGCTCATTGGGGCACTCCTTGGACAAAGCAGTCTTGACAAAAACCGCTTGGTGCATATAGCCCCCGCATTTAGGGCAGAAATAGAAATCGGCACCATCCGTGCACGGCAGGACCACAACGCTATGACCATGAGAATCAGCGATGTCCAGATCGGCGCTGGCTTTGCCGATGCACGATCCGCCAGGCGGCATGGCGCAAGAACGAGAACCTACCCTGCACACAATGCATCTCCACACAGAGTGTTGCCACTGCCACTGATGCGGGACCGAGGGCTCCACGGGACCACAGGTGGTGCGACAAGGGGTGACCAGCGGAGCGTCCTCGAGCTTCAAGCGTGGCCACAGCGGCAGCAACTTGGCAGCGAGACGGCAAACGACTTTACTGATTTTGACGGCGCGGTTCACTCGCTCTTCTTCCTCGGGCGACGGCTGGGGGTGAGAGCGGGCGCCGCGCTGCGCAGCTTTGTCGGCAAAATCGTTACCTACTCTACGGATTCTCTCAGCATCGGATATGCCGACCTCATCCACATCCTGGTGGGCTTTCAATTTCACCACAGACTGGACGAAAGGGGCATTATTGATATACAGAAACTGGCCAGCATAGCGCCTCCTGTACGACAATCGTTCACTAGGGGGCAGGCGGAAATGATTAACTACCGCAAGGCAGTCAGAAAAAACTTCAGAATTGGCTACAATGTGGAGAGCTGCCATGGCAAGGGAACAATACTCCCCAGCTGGTGCTGTCTGGCTAATCGGGTGGTGCACAGGACCATGCAGGGCGCACAAGAGGGAGCCCTGGGGGGAGACCATGCAAACCCCCCAGCCCGCCCTTGAAAGTTCTGAGATGGGATGCCAGAAACAACTCCCGTCAACATAGATACTGCCCTGCAAGTCCCCATTAGCGAGCGCCTCCGAGAAGTCCTCTTCCTCAGCAGCTGGCAGAATGGCCCCACCCCCCGAGCTAAGGGCCTTCGGCCAGAACGATTCGGGATGCTCGAAGATCCCCCGATCGAAAAGGATGCGATCCCCATCAGACAACGGACCCAAGGCAACTTCTAGGATCTCTGGAGGGATAAGCTCGCTGCGAGTCTCGGACACCGCGGGGCACTCGTAAAGTCTGTGGTGCACAGAGTCTGGCTGAGCACGACATAGAGGGCAGAGCAACTGCTCGTCGCTGAGCTGGTAGCCCACCTCTGCGGCTCTGTCGGCAGTCCAGGCACCACCGCAGCAAAGGTTCCTGATCGAACCCTTCTCCAGTGCAGTATATTTCTTCGATCGCATCTGGCTCTTGCAAATGTCGAAACAAGCCCGATCCCACCCAACATCCAAGCTACTTCCCACATGCATTTCAAGACCCCTCACCACTGCCCGCCTGAGGATGTCCTTCAAGAGGGTTGGGCTGACAAAGGTGAGAGAGACTAATGTGCCGTCGTGCATGGCGAGAGTGGCGTAGTTGGGCATGGACCAACCGATGCGCTTGACAGACAAGAAAAGGGCAGAGATCGGGCCAGCGACAGATCGCCACGTCTTGGGCTGCAGCTTACCCTCGAACACTGACGACCAGCACCTCCGGAGCTCCTTATGAGACATACCCCCCAAGTATTGATGATACTGGGCCGCCCATAACTCCTTTCCCCACCGAACGATAGGTGCGACCATCCCGTAGTAAGTGGGGTCGTCCTCACAGACCAAAGCAGAGGAGAGGCTGCGGCCGCCACAAGACGGCCTAAGACACTTGCCTGCTTGGCGGCGGATGTGGGCAAGCTCGGTGTCGCTGACCCCGTGGATCTCGCAGCCGAAATTGATCCCCGCCAATGCCCCACTGGTGAAAATCTTTTTAGCGGAACGGCCCAGGACCTGACGTTGTTTGTTGATCCTGCTGACACGCTTGTCGAAGGTGGAGCGGCGCTGCTTCGCTTTCCTACAACGGCCCTTGACCCTCCTAGGCAGCCCAGCGGTATCGTCAGTCCCCAGGTTGACAGCCGAAGAGGTCCCCCCAGGGCCGGCCCAGACACCCAAGAAGGCCAGAAGTTTTTCCCCCAGACGCCGCTGACTGCATACGAGGCTCGCCTTGTCAGGAGCGACCTGGCACTTGATATCGGCCTCCACAGCCTTGAACAAGCCCACTGCCCCGACGGTGATGGCCGAATAAACTTCTTGAAAGCTACCCTGAGCAGACAGACCCAGGTCATCAATGAAAAGATCCAGGCTGGACGACGGATGCAGCTGGACATTCACAAAAGGCTTTCATGTAATAGACCCTGACAAAACTAGTAGCAATGCTGCATGCCGCAATGACGCCACGGATCGCCATGAACGGCCCCTGGATGAACCCACTGATGTTTATGTACCTGGGGGCCCGATAGGCCGTAATACAAAGCCTGGAAACCACCTGCGGGAAACCCGACTCGTCACATCTTGTCGCGAGGTCCTCTAGGTCCATGGTTTCATAGAACTTGTACATGTCCCAGAGGAGGGACGCCGAGCACTTGCCTAGCTGGACAGCCGCTTCACTCGTGGCAGTCTGCCGCCAGACGACATCCGAGGCCGACTTGAAACCATAGGCAGCAAACATCGCATGCTGGTTAGCATCCTCCCACATCAACGCCTCCCTCCTCCTGCACTTCCCCCAGAGTCTGTAGGGCGAGGTGAAGATGCCTATGGGGCGGAGGCCGCCCAGCGGCTTGGCCAGCATAGCCAGCATGACCAAACGCAACTGCTCAGGCAAGACGGCCATCGTCTCCATGATGGCGAAAAGCAGCGAGACAACTTGCAGAGCTTTGTCGCACAGCAGCGCGTAATGCCGAAGGTGAAAGCCATCAACAGACACAGCTGACCGCTTGGCGTACCCCCTGCTCTTCTCCCTCAAGCAATCAGGTGAAACCAGTGGGAGATGTTCCAAGGGTTGAAAAGGCTTGGGATCCATCAAATCGAACAATTCGGTTTCGGCCAGCCATAGCTTCTGGAAGCGTTCCCCTTCAGCGCGCAGAAGGGAACGAGGATCAGAAACCACCTGGCCCGCCGCGCTGAGGGTCGTGGAGGGAACCCAAGCTTCTACAGGACGCGTCCAGGCATGGGCGTTGCGGCCACCACCCTGGTCAATATCCCTTAGAAGCCACTCCTTCCACGACCGCTCTCCAGCAGCTCGAGCCGCCTTGGCGGTCGAGTCCAGCAAGTCGGCTAACTCGATGGACACGCTACCTATGGCCTCCAAGGTGACCTCGTCCTGCCCAATGAAACCCAAAACTCTACGATGAGCCTCAAAGATAGCGCCAGACCCCATATGCTTCTGAATGAACGGCGAGGGGGACTCCAGAACCTTCTTGGCACTCTCGATAGGGATCCCGCCCGAACAGTTACCCTGCAAGGTCCTCCAAGAAGTGGTCCAATCCCTGAAACTCTGCGAGAGCCATCTACACACAAATAGTTCAGGATGCCGAGCGGGACGCTGGTCACGCCCCAAGACTGGAACCCACCAGACCTTGGGGATCTCACCTCGACACCCAGTTTTAGGGAGCTTAACCTGGAGTTGATCGGCAAGCTCAGCTTCGGCAAGGTTGGCCCATCGCTTATACAAGTCGGTGAGCCCATAGTGAGCGTCCAGAGACCCCCGACGGGCACAGTCAAGTACTTCATTAGCTAAAGCCAGCGTGGCATCCCAGTCCTGAGGAGCAGGTCCAGGCCCGACAGGAACTTCAACCGGCAAAGGAGGAGGCTTTCTGAACTGTAAGACTCGCAGATCGGCTAACCTGGCATGGAAATCGACCCCCGCAGGCGAGTGAGGGGACGTCGGAGCATACCTGTCGACCCACGTATCCTTAACACCTTTCGATAAGCCCCCAGAGACCACGAAAAAATCATAGACCTTCCCACCAGCTGAGCTAAGACAAGTGGACACACCGGCCGTGATCACCTGGCCCTCTAATCGCTGAACGAAGTTGGAGTCGTCTAGCAACTGAGGCTCCATATTGAAATCGCCCCCAATCACAAAACTGTTGAGACTGCTACTGGCAATCGTACCGATCCTCGAAAGCAGGGCCAAGTTCCTGTCGGACAAGCCCTCGCAGCAAGACAAGTAGCAGGAGATGCACAGGATGGGAGGAAGGTCCCCAACATGAACAACCCCAGCAACGGCACGATAGTCTTCCACCACATAACCCCCTGGGGGCCAATGGAGGCCCAAACCTGACCGAGCAAGAATAGCCACCCCTCCTGAAGTGCCTAAGTCTGACGAAGCCTTAGCACTCCCGAAGATCGATTTCCAACCGTGATTAAGGGCCCAGCGCTGAGCGTCTGGGATCTGGTGCACGAGCAAGTGGTGCTCCTGGAGCAACACCACGTGCGCCGCCGTCTGCAAGAGCCAATCCTTAGCAGAACTCCAGGCCGTGCAATTGCATGTGACTATCTTCAGGTTTATGGCATCCCCCCCAGGGGCTGGGGGGGCCTTAAAAACTTCAAAACTTTCAGGCAGAGAAACCGAGCCTGAGGGAAGAGGAGCCTGCGGGCCGACAGGGGAAAACGCAAGATTGGGCTGAACACCAGCTCGCTTTTTGCAAAAGTCCCCCTGTTTACAGACGCCTCGGGCACTGTTGGCGGAACACAACAGCGAAGCTATATATTTATCAAGAGAACGAATGGACTGAGCAAGGCGATCCTCAAGCTCAGCTCGATTAAAGACTACACAGTATGGAGGTTGGGAAGAGATGAAGTGATGGGCCCCCCTGCCCGCGCTCACAGCGGAGTCACGCGGGAGGGGGCGAATGGCACTTTGCGGGGCCCAGGGCTGCTTCAGCACGTGCACGAACGTCAGGAGGTGACTCCCCAGCTTCACCAGGCTGCTTGGCCGCCTCGCCATCAGGCGGGCCCGCCGCAGTGCTGGCAGCGGCGCGGCCGTCGGGGCCCGACCCAGCGCCGTTCGCCACAGCCGCCTGGCCTGGCCCTGCACCGCCACCAGAGACGGCCGCGCCGTCCTCGCCCTTCCTCTTCTTACCAAGACGCTGAACATGCTTTGCTTGCTCATCACGAGCAGACTGAGCCTTCTCCAGCGCCCCCTTGAAGAGGGAGTTGCACGCCTCGCGGAACTGCTCGTTGAGCGCTGCACGCCGAGCTGCCATCTGCTCCTTGTCCTCGTCGGAGACCTCGTACTCGCCCTCGTCGAAGAGGAAGATCGAGTCCAACGAGACCATATCCAGCACGTTGCACGAGCCCTGCATGAGCTCAGACACATCCACCTTGGTACGCTCGAGAGGTTCAGCGGGGGTGGGATCGACCACGTTCCCAGCCAGCTCGCGGACCAGGTCCTTGTAGTTGTCGTCAGCAGCCTGCAAGGACTGCTGAGCCGCCGCCGTCGAAGCCTTCTGCTCCTCCACCTGCTTCTCCAGCTTGGTGAGCTTATCGAGCTCCGTGGACAGCTTCCGCTCCCAGTACTGCACACTGCTGTGGGCCTTGGCTGCACGCTGCTGGACGGGGGCAGGAGTGGAGGTGCGGAGCAGCTTGTCGAGCGCCGTCTTGTGACGGGTGGCCGCCTCGCCGTCGCCAGACTTCTCGCACAAGCCGATGAGCGTCCGCAGCTCGGTCTCGGACAGCTGGGCCGAGGGAGAGCCAGCTGGATGCCCGCCAGCACCGCCAGGGCCCCCAAGAGCAGGAACAGGCGCAGGCTTGAGGGCAGGCCAGTGGGTGCCCGACCTCGGCCAGCCCTGCCCGACGAGGCTGGGGGGTCCTGCACGCATCTCACCGCAGTGCTTGCAAGCGATCCAGCCCTCGAGGTTCTTCTTGCATCCGCGTGCCTCGCAACGCCAGCGGCGGCCCGACCACGACCCCGAGTCCTGACGGGGGGGTGACCAGCTCCATTGGCCACCGCAGTCGGGCTGGGCGTCCCACTGGCCCGACGGAGGCCCAGCCCTGGCCGCCGACCCTGCGCGCCAGGGTGCCTGGGTCGGCCACGCCCCACCACCATTGCTGCGAAGCTGCCAAGCATTCTTGGCCATGCGAGAGAGATTCCGAAGCCAAAAAACTGGCTCGCACACACAATGCTGTCCTGAAGTTGGTGTGTGCAATGCCCAAAAGCTCGGGCACAGGACAGCTAGGAGGAGGAGGAGGAGGAGGAGGAGGAGGAGGAGGGGGAGGGCGGGCAGGAGAGGCGGCCAGGAGTTGTGCAAGCTCAGCCTCCCCCGCGGGCGCAAAGCCCGGCGAACCCTGTTTGCCCCCCCCCCCCCCCCCAATTCCACACCCCAATTTTGCGCGTCCTCCTGCTCCTCTTCCTCCTCCTCCTCCTCCTCCTCCTCCTCCTCCTCTTCCTCCTCTTCCTCCTCCTCCTCCTCTTCCTCCTCCTCCTCCGCCTCCTCCTCCGCCTCCTCCCCCTCCTCCTGATCCTCCTCCGCCTCCTCCTCGTCCTCACCCTTCCCCTCCTTCCCTCAATTCTGCATGCTGGCGCAACTCGAGTCACAACGCAAGGTCGGTTGGAGCCCGGTATGGGTGCCAGCAAGGACGCAGCAGCTAGTATCGATGGTGGAGGCCAGACGGAGCTGGAGGGCCTGGGCAGTGAGGCGCTGGAGGCGCGCACGGGGCAGCTCAAGGCGCAGCTCAGCGGCGTGACGGCGCTGGAGGGCAAGCTCAAGACCACCCGAGGAGCTGGGCATCCCGGTCGCGTCTCGCGAGCGCGAACTCGAGGCCAGGCTCCAGGCCCGCGCAGCGCTGGAGGACCAGCCCACGTAGCCTGCCAACGGCCAGGTGCGGCCTCCATGGCACAGCAGCGCGACGGTGATCCGGAGGTGGCCGGCACGGTAGGCGCCATCGAGTGCCGCCTGACAGAGTTCGACTGCAAAATGCGCGAACTCCAAGAGACGGAGGAGGTGATGACAAAGCGCGAAACCATGCGCTGCAACCTCGGCTGCAAGAGAGTCGACGATGCCAGCGATGTGGCCCAATCGCAGCTCCTCCAGTAGATCCACCGTGTCGAGGTCCTCGTGCCGGAGACGGTCCAGCAGGCCATCATAGCATAATGAGCCAATGCAAGGGCTACGCAATGTCATCCAACTAAACAGTGACTTCAAGCTGAACGGGATGTTCATCTGAGCCCTCCGGGGCTTGCAATGTACCCGTCGGCGGGAGCTGGACGGACGCGCTGCCGCTCGTTGGCTCTCCTCCTCGCCTCCCCTTCTCCCCGGCATCCATCCTCGTCCTCCCCTCCCCTCCTGCTGCCCCCATCCCCTTCCACAAACCCTCAATCTGAATACGACTCTCCTCTCTTACCTTTTCATGCGCAACGGTGTCGCCGCCTCTCGCGCGTGTAGTTCCAATACGCACGCATAGGATCTCATCATTTGGTGATGCATCCTGTTTGGTCGATCGGAACATTACCGGTCATTCAGAGATGGTGTTCCCGCTGCAGCGATGGCAACACTTCAGGATCGGCGACTTGCTCCCGCTCGGAATGGTGGTCTCGACCTTGCGCGGGCGACAATTTTGAATCCGATTCCTTCCTCGTCGTTGCCACCCCCCTCCTTTCTCCTCCTCCGCCTTTCCCTGACCCTTCTGCCCCAGTGTCTCATGGGGGCGTTCTGAGAAGGACGAGGACGACGAGGGCGCTGACGAGGAGGAGCAGGCGGAGGAGGGGGAGGAGAAGGCGATGAAGAGGGACGAGACGAAATGGACGGGGGGCGGGGGAGCGCTCTTCCCGGGCAGGAGGAGAGCATGCACGGTCGGACGCACCCGAAGGCTCGGAGAGAGCAGGGACGTCGGCACGGGGCGAGAGGCGGAGAGCACAAGAGAGGCGAGATGGCGCGCGTGCCTCCCCCGCTGGTCTCGTTATTCCCCCATCTGGCTTCGGTGGGATGCCGGCCTTGGCTCCTTGAGCAGAAAGGCAAAGGGTCGAAGCCGCGGGAACTGCGCGAGCTGGCTGCACCTCGCCGCTCGCCCTCCTCGGGACCGAGCCAAGCACGACTGCTGGCATGAGGCCCGGTGCGAAGAAGGCGCCGTCGCCGAAGCGAGCCACAGGTTTCGAAGACACTCGATAGGGGTGGTCGTAGTAATTACGCAGCGGGCAGCGTAGCTATATGAGATGGCCGTGGCAATACGAGACGCGAGGGAATGACAAGAATAACCAGAACTGCGTCGGTAGCACGGCACAAAGAGCAGCATTCCATGCGTGATCATATTTCTCCGCTGGCCGTGATATTCATCAGAAACGATCGAACAAACTCAATTTGCTCACCCGGGCCGCCAACGCCCACCTTAGCGAACCAATCCAATCTGCACATTGGTGAAGAAACAAGGCGACCGGCCAACTGGTTCCCAGCATGTGTCTGGCCGCGGAACTGCAAGAACATGACAATCCAATGGAGGTATCCGAACGCACGGAACACGTATCTACAAATATATACTCATACAAACGCATACATCCGTGATTCTGTATGGCCAAACTCTGGGGCCAACATCTCTGCGATCTACAATCACATGCTGAGCACACCGAGCACGTTCAAAACAGGATAACGACAACGATCCCCAAGGGTAGTAGTGCGGGCATGCATACAAATCCAAATGCTACACGCTGGTGTGCTGCAACGTCGTGGTCACATGTCCGTTCCCGTACGCATAATGCTGACTCGTTTGCACACCCATTTGTGCACGATGCGTGCGGCAATAAGTAATATTTGCCAGGGTCTCGCACGTCCAGGCCAATCGCGACTGTCCCGATTAGCACCCAATTTCGAAATCGAATTGTATGGGGCACGTGTTGTGTCAAGAAAGGCCCGTGCATCGCAAAACGTGCCGAAGGGTTTAGCAAGCTGGTAGCTCAGCCAAAATACAGGCGACTGCTGCCAGCGCGCAGATCGGCGTCGTTTCCTGGAAGGCACACGCGCATCAGATTGGGCATGTGGATGTTACTTGAATGGGCAGACAGCAGCGAGCCTATTTGCACATACGTCGCACACACAAATCAAGCTGGGCGGGTTTCCACGACGAATCGTCCACATGAGAAGTCGTAGCTACACGTAAGAATTCGATGAAGCTTGTTAACCAGCACCCCCTAACGCAATAGACGGTTCTCTCGGGGAGATAGGGAAGCCGACTGATGATTCGCCACGGTCCTCTCACTTTCCGCTGAAGGAGTAAGATGCGCTGACCCCAGCTTCTGAGGAGCGCGAACGTATTTGTAGAGCGAGACGATCAGATGCAAGCGTGCGCGCAGTTTTCACATGCCTTCCACTTACAAAGCAGGTCATGAGTTCTCTGGAGACACGCATGAGCGCAGTCGGGTAGCATTGCGCAAGTTCCTTGTGCGGTCGTGGTCATTTCCTTTCCTTCTGTACACACGCATCGGTACGCGCTCAAGCGCACATGCTGCTTATAGATGTGCGCACGAACGTGCGCGAGCTTTTACAAGGTGACAGAGTCAACAAAAAGGTGAAGTGGTGAGTGATCCACCGCCACCATAATCTGCCGCCACTGACACCGCCGCCATCTCTCCCTGTATCATCCTCCTCCTCATTCTCCTTCATTATCCTCCCTCCATCGCCCTCCTGCTTTATACTATTCCATCCTCCTGCTGCCCCGTCCTGCTCCCACCTCCTCCTTCCGCCTCATCCTCCTCCTCCTCCTCCTCATCATCATCACCATCAGCAACAGCAGCAGCAGCAGCATCATCAACATCATCTTGAAATAATCGCAACGTTGCAAGACAACAGAACAACAGCTGAAGCTCTCAACCCAATAATCCGGCTGGCTTTCAGTGCCACATTGACTCGAGAACCCATGGGCCCGAAGCGCTCGTCCTGATTTCCCCACGGCGCCCTGATGTCAGGGCCCCTCTCCTCCTCTGCGGCTTGGGGCCCGTGCCACGCTCGCGTGTCGCTGGCGGACGGTTTGGCCAGCGGACCCACTCGCCAGCGGACCGACCGTTTCGCCCAGACCGTTTCGCTGGCGGACCGCCTCGCCGGCTGGCGGTCCCTTCCGGGGGGCGTCGTTGCTGTTGGAGGAATCTGCCTGCTCTCCGTCGTCCCGCTTGCCGCTTTGTTTCTGCTCCTCGTCATCTTCCTCGTCGACCTCCAAGTCGTGCCTTTCCTGTTCGTTTCCGTCGTCGTCGAGCTGCTCGCAGTCGTCCTGCCTGGCACCATCGTCCTCGCAATATTGTTGGTCCAAATCTTTGTCGTCATGGTCGTCGTCGTGGCAGTCAACCGGCTTTGCAGCCTCTGGCAAAGCAGCGGGGGTCCAGGGCGCGCGGATCACGACGAGAAGGAGCGGAAGGAGCAGCACAGGGTAGCTTCGAGCGCAGTTAAGTCGAGGGTGCCGAGATGGCATCGGACATGCGATTGTCTCGAAAACTGCTTGGGGCACTCATATCTCCTCCTCCTCCTTCTCCTCCTCCCCCTCCTCCTCCCTCTCTCCTCCTCCTCCTCCTCCTCCTCCTCCCTCCTCCTCCTCTCCTCCTCCTCCTCCTCCTCCTCCTCCTCCTCTTCCTCCTCCTCCTCCTCCTCCTCCTCCTCCTCCTCCTCCTCCTCCTCCTCCTCCTCCTCCTCCTCCTCCTCCCCTCCTCCTCCTCCTCCTCTCCTCCTCCTCCTCCTCCTCCTCCTCCTCCTCCTCCTCCTCCTCCTCCCCCTCCTCCTCCTCTCCTCCTCCTCCTCCTCCTCCTCCTCCTCTCCTCCTCCTCCTCCTCCTCCTCCTCTCCTCCTCCTCCTCCTCCTCCTCCTCCTCCTCCTCCTCCTCCTCCTCCTCCTCCTCCTCCTCTCCTCCTCCTCCTCCTCCTCCTCCTCCTCCTCCTCCTCCTCCTCCTCCTCCTCCTCCTCCTCCTCCTCCTCCTCCCTCCTCCTCCTCCTCCTCCTCCTCCTCCTCCTCCTCCTCCTCCTCCCTCCTCCTCCTCCTCCTCCTCCTCCTCCTCCTCCTCCTCCTCCTCCTCCTCCTCCTCCTCCTCCTCCTCCTCCTCCTCCTCCTCCTCCTCCTCCTCCTCCTCCTCCTCCTCCTCCTCCTCCTCCTCCTCCTCCTCCTCCTCCTCCTCCTCTCCTCCTGGTCCTCCTCCTGGTCCTCCTCCTCCTCCTCCTCCTCCTCCTCCTCCTCCTCCTCCTCCTCCTCCTCCTCCCCCCTGATGAGCGGAGGAGCAGGAGGAAGAAGACGACGGAGGACGGGCGATGGGCAGGCGGCGAGAGGAGGAGGAAGAGGTGGAGCAGAATATGGCGACAGTGGGGAAGAGCAGAAGCAGGGGGCCGGCACGAGATGGCCAGAGGCGGGCTAGTGTCGGGGGCGCGCAAACATGGATTAGCGATCCATGGATTTGGCGAGCGGTCGCCAAATCCATGGATCGGGGGAGGTGGCATCCCCAAAATGCGGCCGGTGCCGACCACCACGACGACGACGACGACGACGACGACGACGACGACGACGACGTCGTCGCAGATCTGCGCCGGCGCCCGTCCACCCGTTTTGGGCACGACGACGACGGCACGACGATTGGGCTAGTGGGCAGCGGGCGGGCGGACGCCATCGGGCGGGCGGGCGGGCGGCGGGCGGGCACAACCCTGGCGGGCGGGCGGGACCACAGGGCTGGCGGGACGACGCGCAGGCGAAGGCGAAGGCCCTGGCCTAAGTGGCTGGAGCACGGGGGCTCGGCTTCGAGCCCTGGGGGGAGACGAGAAGGGGCGGGCCTTCTCAGAAGGCTCGGAAGTCCTCTGGCCTCCTGAGAAGTGCTCTGAGCTTTCCCCGAATGGTAGAGGAAACTCCGCAGAAGTCGCACGGGCTTCTAAGAAGTCCCGCCGCCTTCTGAGAAGGCCTTCTCCTTCTCACTTCTCCCCCTCGCCCGCCCACGAGCGGACAAAAAGTCAAACCGGGCGGGTTGTCACGCAAGCAAGCGGACGGACCCTAACGCCGCTAGGGTCCGTTATAACGCCGCTGACCCTATGCGCCCGTTGCACGGGCGGGCAGGCGGACCCTGTCGGGCGGGAGGGGCGGACGGACGAGCGAAAGCGAGTGACAGGCGGGCACGTGGAGCCGAGGTCGTACGTTAGCGGAGTGGTCTTGGGGAAACGGTCTGGACAAGAAGCGATCCAAGCGAAGCGGCCTAACTGAAACAGCCCGGGCACGGGCGGAATGGTCCGGGTGAAATAGCTCGCGGGCGACATCGTGCTGGCGGAACAGACACAGCGAAGCAATTATAATGCTATCCTGGTCCTCCTCCGCCCTCCCCTTTCTCTCGGACTCGTCTGGTCACCTTCCGTGACAGACCATGATTGCTAACGTCAGGAATTCTGAACTAGGATATTCGGCCATGTTCAAGCCGACCCATGCTTGGAGAGCACGCCAGACCTCCCCCATAATGTTCATGTTCCCTCTCCTCCTCAGCCTCCCACCCGTTCGCCGCCACCGTCAAGAACGACCACCACGACGACTGCGACCAGGACGCGCGCGACTACTCGGCGGCGCGCACAATGAGGTGGGGGGAGGGAGAAAGCTTCCAAGAAGAAGGCTGTTTCTTACAAAGCGCCGGCCCTACATCTATAGATAAGGCCCGCGCGTTCAAAGGAGCAGGCGTGCTTCTTAGAAGCCCTCCGCCCTGCCCCCACCATCTCTGCGCGTGACTGAACTACGACGACATCGACGACAACAGCTTAGGGCCCCGCCAAGTTCGTCAGGTGGGCCGCAAAGTCGCCTGGGCGCCAGCGGGAGCGCCCCGGGCGGACGGCGGACTGCAGGACGCCGTGCGGCAAGGCCGCGAAAGCGCCCATGCCGTGCCTTTTGGAGACGACCGCGCTGACGACGGCGACGACGACGAGGGCGGCGACGACGACCACGATCTGGCCCGAACCCCGCGCGCGCAAGGGTCGTGCCGGGGAGGAAGAGGGGGGAGGGAGGCGGGACAGGAAGGGGAGTTCCCTGCTCCGGCTCCATCCCCGCCTCCTCCTCCTCCTCCTCCTCCTCCTCCTCCTCCTCCTCCTCCTCCTCTGGGTCTTCAAGAGTGGCCCCGTCGCCACGGCTCGCACGCGGCTCGGAAGCCGGTCTTGGGCGGCGCGGGCTAGGTCGGCGAGCGGAGGGCGGCGGGAGGAGGGCGGCACACTGTCTCGTACCGTCTTGTCTGCCACAGGGGGTGCACATTCGTTGGGGGGGGCTACGGGTTCCACATGTGTTGTCTCAATGTTCCCTGACCCCCACCAAAAACTGGAAATGGAGGGCAAATTGAAGCCTTCGGGTTGGGTTGGGGTGGTTTGGTGGGTGGTGAGCAGCACCTTCCAAGTGTTAGACGGATGAGGATTGTACCGTCCTGTTTGCCACAGGGGGTGCACATTCGTTGGGGGGCTAGTGAGCGTTTTTTTTGTTTATCTGGCGTTCCGACATTGGGCGGAAGGGGGGGGATGAAAGCGGGGGGTCTGGCTCTGGACCTCTGCTCAGTGCGACTGCTTGCAGCAGTGCGTCCATCATGGGGGAGGCTCCACCTGCTCGAAAAAGGCGCCAAAAAACAACAAAGATCCACTCCAGGAGGTGGGGGAGTGGGGTGCGAGGGCCCGCGCGGATCGGCAAAACAATAATAAAAAACGCGATCACCTACGGGTTCCAGATGTGTCTTTCTCAATGTTCCCTGACCCCCCCCCAACTGGAAATGAAGGACAAATTGAAGCCTTCGGGTTGGGTTGGGGTGGTTTGGTGGGTGGTGAGTAACACCTTCCAAGTGTTAGACGGATGAGGGTCATTTCCAAAGTATGGCTCCCGCCTGAGCGCCGTGCATTCTTTGTCCTGAACTGTTCCAGCTGTCACAGTGATGGGGGACATATGCGTTTAGAAAACAGGGCTCTCGCCTACAACTTCCCTAACCAATCTTACAACACGTGTAAACTTAGGTCGGGCGTGTCCTCCTACAGGCGGATTTCGGACGAGAGCTAGGACATGCAAAAACATATCAAAAAATACTCAAAACGAATCGCAAAGTCGTCACCATGCTATGTTTGGACTATTTTGAATAGAGGGACATGCCCGACTTACGTGTAAACTTGTGCAGCAGCTTAGCGGATGGAGGGCGGCTCCTTTCAAACACGGGGCTGCCGCTGGGCGCTTGCGTCAACTTTAGAGCCCGACCTCATCGCATTCCTCAAGGCTCAAAGACTGGAGGGCGGTTTCTTTCCAAACGGAGCTCCCGCCTGAATCGCGGGCCTCTGTGGGGTGCCCTACGTATGCAGGGCTGAGGGACGAAATGAAGAAGAGGTAGAGGCAGAAAAGAGAAGATTGGAAGGGAGGAGGAAAGAGGAACAAGAAAGGAAACACATTTCCCACATGCGCACCGTCATGAAGTGGCTATGTACATCCGTCAGGCATGCGCGCGGTGCCCGTCTTTCAAAGGAGGCACTGCCAGCCGTGAGATAAGATGAGTTCCGGGTCTGATGAGGAGGGGACTTGGGACGGGAGGGATGTTGAAGCATCGTTTATCTGGTCCTCTTCCTCCTCCTCCTCCTCCTCCTCCTCCTCCTCCTCCCCTTCCTCCTCCCCTCCTCCTCCTCCTCCTGCTCCTCCTCCTCCTCCTCCTCCTCCTCCTCCTCCTCCTCATCGGTGATGCATCTTGGGATTTCTTCTGGCTGGTCCTCCCAATCATCCTCTTCGTCCTCTCCCCCTGTCCGCCGCACCGCCGCGCCGGCCCAACTCTTGGCGGCATTCGCCTCGGCAGGCCTACGGACACCAGAGGGAGAGGGGGCGGGTGGGGGGGCACTGCGAGGGTCTCCACCGCCTCGGGACCTGCTTTCAAGAGGCTCCTGCGGGCCTAAAAGCCCGAGTGCGAAAAGAGAGAGAGAGAGAGAGAGAGAGCGAGAGGCAGAGAGGCCCTCCCCTGGATTTACTCTGGCTGGTCCTTCTAAATCTCTCCTCTCTCTCTCTCTCTCGCAGCCGCATCGGCGGTGCCCCCGTCCGCGCCCGCGCGCAGCCGCGCCCGCCCACCCGCGGGCTCGTGGCGCGCGGGCACGGGGCCCTGCAGACGCCGCCAGGGGGCCGTTTCCAAAGGGGGGGGGGAGGGGGGAGGCGGGCCACCGTCCCTCCAAAACGTTGTGTCAATCACGGCCACGGGGAGGGGGAGAGCAGGGAGAGCGGCAGGGCCACTCAGAATCAGGAGCTGTCCATGTCAGCAACCTCCTCCTCCTCCTCCTCTCCCCCTGTCGGCCCCTCCACCGTGCCATCTCTCCACTGTCTCCCCCTGCCGCCCACGAAGCACTTACACCTTGCCGCTCGGCGTCCCGAGACACTTCACCTTCGCCCTCGCATTCCCGTGCCTGATTCTCCTTGGGAGGTGTGTGTGTGTGTGTGTGTGTGTGTTCGGAGAGCGCTTTTCGCCCCCCCGCCCCCAGGAGGCCCCAGAAGCACCCAAGAGGCCCCAGGGAGCACTTTCCTATGTTGGGACATGTGTTCGGGGGGTTCTTTTTGGCTCCCCGCAGGCTTCGCCCCCATAGGCGTCGCCCCATCAATTCCTCACCTGATCTCCCTGCTTCGTCGCGCCAGTGGAAAACAACACACGAAGACACGCAAACTAGCCCGCACGATATGCCGGAGAGAGGGAGGATGCCGGGCGGACGGGGGCACAGCCCAGCTCGGCGCACGCGGGCCCAAAGCCGAGAACCCTGGCGAATGCGGGAGGAAAGACACTGCACTCCGATCGGCTGCCACCTTCTAGACACGTCCGGTGCATTATGGAATCCTGCCTGGGGCGTGAGCGGGGCACACAAGATCCAGACACGAGGTGAAGGGAGGCGCCAGCAGACGACGGACGCGCGAGCTGTGATAGCAGTCCCATACCCATCGCAGGAGGTGCCAGCCTCAGCCTGACCATCTTGCCAGACCAGATCTGGCTCAGATGATGGCGCGAAGGAGGGATACACACATCCAAGCGCGCTGGCAAACTGTATGCGCCTGCCTGGCAGGTGCTTACAGCAAACTGCATGGCTGAGGTGTGCAACACAGCCCCCGATTGGATCCGAGGAATATATCGGAGTCCATGGCTATTATTACGGATTCCAGTCATGCGAGTTACCGTTGAACGTCTCACTCCAATTGGTTGAACGCCACGCAAACAACAACATGTTCAACTGATTGTAGAACCGGGTCCACGAACAACAGTTGAACGTAAGGGAATGCAACCATGCCTGTGCGCACTTAGCTGCCTCAGGCTGAACTACCAGGGTGCGAGGGGTACCCGAGGACGCTCGGCAAGTCCTTGCCCCGCGCATCGGCGCTTCTCTGCCGAAGGCACTGGTCTCATCGCTGATGGACCATGTCTGCACCGCGGGAACCCAAGGCTAAATAATGCTTGCCAGCGTGGAATCCAAACAGTGGGTGATGGTTCTCCGTGGATAGTCAATCGTTGATGTGCAGACTGTGCATCGTGCAACCTATGGCAACATGCATGGTGCAATCTCTGCGCCGCAATTTATGTAGTGAAATAGATGTGCATTGCGAGATATGAAATGTACAATCGATGTTGTGCAACTCATTGGATGCAATCAAAATTGAGCGGCATATGTATAGCGTATAGTGTGACCTATATGTTTGCAGGTCACTGGGTGCAACTGACGCGGTGCAATATATGTGTGTCAATATCTGCATGACTCACACTATGCGGTGAGAGATACAGGGTGCAATACAAGCGGCGCAATCTATGGAAAACGCTGTAACTGTTGGATGCTCTGTGGTTCAATCTCGAAATCTAGCTAGTGTCATCACAGATGTTGCAGTGTGCTTGTGTGTGTTTGTGATGTATGTGTGTGTGTGTGTTGTGAATGTGCGTGTGTGTGTTTTGCAATGCGTCTGTTGCGTGGTGCAAGATCGTGCACGCTTTGTGGTGCGAGCGCCAGCCAACACAAGAGGCAGGCACTGGGCGGGCACCGGACGGGAGCCCAGCAACGCCACCGAGCGCACGGGGCGGGCACGCAGCGGGTACGAGGCGGGCACTGGGCAACAACTGGGAAACGCCAGCCAGCACACGGGGCGGGCACGCAGCGGGCACCGGGCGAAAACCTGGAGGCGGCAGCCAACTCACGGGGCGGGCACGGGGCGGGTACGGGTGGGCACCAGGCGAAAAACCTGGCAAGCCAGCCAATCGCTCAGGAGATAAAGAAGAGCACCATTCATGCAAGCCCTCTTTGGCAAGTAAGCGAGGCGACAGAAAGAATGGCCAATCGTCGCCGATACATACAATCCCGAGGTAGCATGTCCTTGAATCAGGAATGGCGCGGAGCTTGCGGTATAGACACGCTCGTTACCCTGGCTGCTCCAAGCCCCATCGTCGGTGGGTGTCCCACTTGCACGCCCCGCTGCCTAATGATGTAGACTGCGATGGCATCCTGGTCCCACCAGCCCGAAGTCCTGACGATAAATAACAGCAAAAACAACGGCACGATTTGCGAGCAGGAGACACTGATGAGAGGCTTCCTCCCGAAGCCCATCTTCCAGCCGACCACATCTGCTGTGGAAACACTGCGCGCAGAGTTCACGACGGATGACACACCGACACACTATTTGGAACAGCAGCACGCGGCCTTTGAGCGTCGTGCATGAGGCAGGGCGACGGAAGCAAAAACCCGCAGTGGCTCTGAGCTCGAGCTGAGGGGGAAAAGAATAGAGAAGTACCCAACTGCATAAACATAAACTTTCGGAGCTCCGCGCGGATGTCCGCGATGGACCCCCCCTCCCTGGCGCGCGGAGCGCGCCAGGGGCGGCACCGGGAGGCGCCGTCAGGGGGTCCCCAGCGCCGATCCGAGAAATCCGCGCGCAGCTCCGAAAGATTATGTTTATGTCATTTGTTTCTCGAGACTCGGGCAGCGGGGGCAACAGGGAGGAGGAGGACTGCGACTGGCGTCGGCCTTCGCCCCAGCTCTTTCCGTCCCCACTGCGGTCTGCCCGGACGGGGCAGGACTCACTCAACGGTGCTTTCCGTTCTCGTGGCGTGTTCGTTTCCCTCTATCGCCCTATCTTCGTCCCGCCTTTGCTGCAAACCGAAAGCAAAACGAAGCGAGCTTTCTTTTGTTCGCGGCGGTGACGGGGTGACGGACGCTATGGGAGGAGCAGAGGGGAGAGGGGGGGGGCCCGGGGAGGAGGCATAACGTAACACACTCCCCCTGGCAGTATGGGCCCGGCACCACAAACTGTGGTGCCGGACGCACTGCGGCAAAGCCGGAGACGCACTGCGGGGGAGGGAATATGAATTTACGGAGGGGGGCAGGAGAGGGAGGGGGAGGAGGGCATAACGCGCTGCGGCCCAGAAGGTAAAAAGCACACTCGAGAACGGTTCGCGTCGTGTCGACCCCGGCGTTGGTGCCTGACTCCGCGGGAATCGTTCAACCTTGAAAGATCGGCCGTCTTTCGAAACGTGAGATCGTTCAACATCGACCGATTCTAGGTCGCCGGAGACGCTCAACGTTGAAGGCCAGCGGCGAGGTCGCCGCCAATCGACACGACGCGAACCTACCGTACGCGAAATCGCCAAAACACACCGGTTATCGGGGGCGCGCAAACATGGATTAGCCATCCATGGATTTGGCGCGCGGTCGCCAAATCCATGGATCGGGGGAGGTGCCATCCCCAAAATGCGGCCAGTGCCGCCTCGTTCGGCGGCGGAAATCCGCGACTTCTCATGAAAACGGGACTCGTCGCTAATCCACGCCCCCTTAATCCACGTTTGCGATCGCCTGAGTTTAGGCCAAGCCCTGGGGCGGGGAGGTCCTGGGCAGCCGCCACACCCCTCCGAGGAGTTGCAGCCGCCGGCCGATGCGGAAGACCTCGTCGACGAAGCGCAAGCTGTGCCGCCCGCGCTTCAGGGCGAGGATCCCGCTGTTGAGCGGGACCCGGTGCCACACGACCTGCAAGAGGGGGGGGGAGGCCTCCACCTCCCCCCCTCTGCTCCTCCTACTACTGCTCCTGCTCCTCCTGCTACTGCTCCTCCTCCTCCTACTGCTCCTCCTACTGCTCCTACTGCTCCTACTACTGCTCCTCCTCCCCCCAAGGACTTCCTCCTACTGCTCCTCCTCCTCCTCCTCCGCGTCTTCCTCCTCCTCCTCCTCTTCCTCCTCCTCCTCTTCTTTCTCCCTTCCGAGCTGTTGATCTGTCTCGCATTGCGTGTGTCCAGACAGGCCAGAACCCAGAGGCCACGGCCTCATCCACCTGGGCTGAGCTTGTGAGGGCTGGACGCTTGTCCGCAGCGGAGGTGGTTTGTTCGTACGTTCGTTCCCTCCCTCCTCCAACCAGGCCGAGCGCCCCGCGCACTGCCGGCCAGTAGGCGAGGGGGGATAGGGAGGAGGGACTGTGACGCGTTCGGGTTTTACTGCGCCTCCGTGTGGGAGGGGGGTCCGCGTCGCCAGAGCTGCATTCGCCTGGAAATCTAAGTCAGAGTGCGCCCCGAGTTGGTGGGGGGTCGAGCTTGGGAGGGACGGGGACGGCAGAGAGGAAGGGCTGCTTCAGGGGATTCTACGAGTTCCTGGCGCTTCTGAATGTGAGGGGGAGGAAGATGAGGAAAGGGGAACTAGGAAGGGCAGGGGTAATGATAAGGGGTGGTGAGTGATGATGGGGATGATGATAACGACGATAAGGGAAAAGGGGCGATAACGCGGGGGGAAGAGGAGGCGGGAGAGGGGGGAGGCTGGGCAGAGGAGGCATGAGGAGGAAAAGGGAGAGAGCGAGAGAGAGCGAGAGCGAATGAGGGAGGCAGAGAGCGAGCGACAGAAATAGAGACAGCATCCTCCGAGAAATCAGGCTGCGAATACCTACGCGAATGGATCCACGAACGGGAAGTCCCGCGCAGACCTACGATACACTCGGACCCTTGACGACCAGGATGACGCAGCGGGGGGGGGGGGCGTCGGCAGAGAGGGCACAGCAAGTCGATGATCAAAATCCGATGTTAAAGCAATCCTGTCCCAGACATCCCAGGGCAAATTCCAAATATTCATGTCGGCCAGGATGTGTGATTCTGACATACTCCCCCAGGCCATGGTGAACACACTAGCAGAACAAACTCGCGGGGGCATCCGCGGGAGCTCCATCGCTGCTTTGTGGCCCCAGCGACGACCTCGTCTTCAGAAGCAAGCGCGAACTTGTCGTCACACGCAGTGCAGAGCAGCTGCCCTTGGATGGCCTCATAAAGCGGGTCCCTTGACGGGTCAGTGATGAATATGTCGTCGTCGACCTTAGTCTGGGAAACTGCATGGGGCCACGGTTTACGATCACAGCGCGGAACAACAAAAGACAAACCGTCATCAAGATAATTTGGCAGCCGGCTTGCCCACACACGAGCAACGATCGTGATCCCAACGCTCGATTCATTGGCAAAAGGCAGTGTGAGACACAGGCCCAGATCACAGCGTCGTACTTGTACTGCAACAGCGGGTGCCCAACAACCTCCCGCGCTGGCCCGCTCCAGAAAAAAAACGATGACCGACAACTCGGATCTGCACTTCCAATTAATCCTCGTCCCTCGCAACCCTCCCGTGCAAACTTCCCAGAAGCGAGGGATAGAAGGTGGGAATGGGGGGGGGACAGAGGCAGGAAAGGCGAGAGTAGGGGAAGGTGGATGGGGTGGAAAAGAGGAGGCGACGGATGGGGAACGGGAAATGTCTGAGGGATGCAGGACGTGCGAAAGAAGGGAGATGCAGGAGGGCGGAAGGATTGAGAAACAACCTCGACATCACTCCCATCATAATCAACCGTCCCATGTTCACCGTCACCATCACTATCATTGTCGCCATCATTAACAGCAGAGGCATCATCATAATCATCATAGCCAACATCGTCAACATAATCAGCATCATCGCAGTCATCGTCATCACCATTATCAGCGTCATCGTCGCCATCATCACTACATTCGCTATCGCCATGAATCTCAATCGCAATATTGGCCATTGTCATCGCCCCGGTTATTGGAGTCACGAGTGAACCGAGCCGATGTTCTCAACAAAAACACAACAACACATCCAACAACGTCTCGTGTAATTGGAAGCATGGCGCCACCTGACACCGTCATCCACATCATCACCGCCAGCACCATCTCACCATCACCATCACAAGCAAGACTAACTCAGCATCGACACCACCCTCACTATTCTCACCGTCACCATCACCAACCATATGTAATGACCTTGGGTCAAGCCACGCTCGATGTGTTGTGCGGTGCAGCAGCGGTGAGTGCGGTGCCAGCAGCTGGCGGAGAGATCCACGACATCAGAGCCTGCGTGCCCTTGGTGGCTTGCGTGATTCATGGCTTGCGCCATCCTTGGGTTGTGCCATCAATTGGTTGCGCCAAATGCGGCATCATGGGTTGCGCCATGGATTTGCAATTCATGCGTTGCACCGAAGGTTACATCATGAGTTGCGCCAAGGGTTGCGCCATTGGTTGAGCCGAAGCTTGCGCAATGGGTTGCGACGCCACCCACTGGGTGCGCCATGAGTTACGCCCTGGGTTGCGCTCTCGGCGGCCGGACAGGCAACGGCCGGCTATTGATTGGGCAGCAGGTTGAACACTTAGTGGCCGAATTCAAGTAGCCCGCATGCTCCAGCTCTTCCCCGAAGGTGTGTGGAGAGGAGCGGGAGTCTTATGGGGCCAACGTGGAGACTTCTCGGGGTCTCTTCGGGCCTGTCGGGACCGGTGTGGGGGGCCTGGGGCCAGGGAGTCCCGAGATGGCAAAGGATGCGGACGACGGCAAACAACGACGACGAACAGAAAGGACCCCGAGTTGGGAAAGGGGCGAAGCGGGGCAGGCAGGGGCCAGGGCCCCCAGGGGGCGGGGGGGACAGGACTCAAGGGACAAGGATGGAGGCTGCGGCCAGGCCTAACGACGGACGACGAACGTCGACCACGAGAGTAGAGGGCCCCGACCTCTGAAGCACAGCTGCGCAGGATGACAAAACGGTCTTCTAGTTGTTGCGCCATTGGCTGCGCGCTGAGCGGCCCAAAGCGAGACGGCCTGCTATTGGTTGTGCCAAGGAAGGCGCAAGCTACGGACAAAGTTGCCTTCACTAACAAAAGCGCGATTGATTGCACCATAGGTTGCGCACTCGGCCGCCCAAAACACGAGGCTCACATGCCCTACGAAGCAGGGCGAGGACCAGGAGAAGAAACTGGGTGAGGAGGAGGGGGTTGGTGGAGCTATCCCGGTACCTTTCTTTTTGATGTTGAAGAAAGGCGGGAGCATGCACAATGATGGTCGCCAACGGCGGGACAGCCCCCGCCCGGCCATGCGTGGACCACACCGTGGCGCCAACAGCCACCATTATGCTAAGATGCCCACTGCCGTGCGCAACAGTCACAATCAAAAATGCCTGGTGACGGCAGGGCGCCACCATTCCTCTAAGATACAGACCACCGTGCGAAAAAAAACACAGTTAGTGTCATTAGGCTGGGGCACGCAGAGTAGTAGCCGCCAACGGCGGGACAGACCCCGCCCGGCAACACGTGGACCACATCGTGGCGCCAACGACCACCGTTCTTCTCAGATGCCCACTGCCATGCCAAGTATTCAAACTATGTTGTAGATTGCGCCACGTGCTTTGCGCATGGCGAACCGTTGATGGCGATGCAAATCATGGTCACGATAACGACGAGGATGCCTTTGACGACGCCCGTGATCAGTACGCAGAGCCGTTGAAAATGGGGCGTGTGGCAGGGCAGAGACGCTCCCAAAGTGGCGCGACATTCAACACAACAAGTTTTATCCGATTGATACCTGCGCCCGTGATGGACGACGGGGTGCTGCCTAAGAAGATGTTGTTCATCAGTTCTCCTCTGGGACCCCTCTTGGGCCTGTCCTGGGGCTGTCTTTGGCCATCTAGGGAGCCTCCTAGGCCTTCTTGGACCCTTCATTTTTATCGTGGGGAGAGAACGCCGATTTGCAGATCAACGGGAAAGCTACTACAGAACATGACACAATAGAGAAATCGCTATACACAACGACCTTCAGCCCATCCCGTCGCCGTGCCTGGATGCCGCATTTGCTGTTCAACCAGTGAATCAGTTGCAATGTCCACCCGCAGGGTGTCCGTGAGGCGAAGGCTGGGAGGCCTGATCATCGAGCCCAACCCATGTGCCTCGCTCGTTCGCCGATTGGGAAAGCGATTCCGAATCTGGGGGAGGAGGAAAAAAGGGAATCATGGGGTAGAGAAGCAGGAATATACAAGGAGAAGAAAGAGTGAGTTGAGGAGGAGAAGATCCCGTCTAGCTGGCTATTCAAGCCGTGAATCAGTTGCACTGTCCACCAGCAGGGTGGCAACTGGAAAAAGCGTGCGCGACAGAAGTCTCATGTATGATCGCGCCTCACAAGCAACTGACGACCTCCTCCTCCACCTCTTCCTCCTCCTCATCCCTCTAGCGTCATTCGTCCGATCGCAGACTGTCGCGGAGCGCTGTAGGGGCGGCATCTCTTAATGCACAGCTTCTATACACTGTACATGTCAAGCACACGATTGAAACATATCCTGACAACGAGGCTACAGCTCAGCCGTCTACGGATGCGGTCTGTCAGCCCTCCCCAGTTATCGTATTCTCCATTCCCACATCGCTATCTTCTCCTCCTCCTCCTCCTCCTCATCCTCCTCCTCCTCCCCCAGCCAATCCTCCTCCTGCCTCTGAACATGATCAGCAGGCGCAATCACAAGTTGTACAATCACGAGAACGAGCATGACTACCGCACACGCGCAGCATATACAAACTACTCAGATGGGCAAAATGTGACGGCTGTGGGTCATGCGGTCAAGAGAACTGACTACCTTCAAGTTGATATCCTTGTCCTTGGCGTTTGTGACCAAGATGTCCTTTTGAGACCAGATGCGGATAGTCTCCTGCGCATCAGCATGGTGCCCCTTGTCAAGCACCCAGCGAACGCAAATTCAAACCCTTTGCTGAGTTTACGCCGTGGACACTCACTCGGAGCCTATCCTCGGTAGCTGGCACTGACTCGTCCTCCGTTGCCATCTTGGTGGCGATCCAACACTCCACGTTTGGCCAACACCGTTTATTATAGACACGCTTGTACAGCACAATAACCGTGCACCCGAGAAAGATGAAAAGCAATATGTTCTACAAGATCAGCCTGAACTCCTCCTCCTCCTCCTCCTCCTCGGTCCGCCCGCCGTCGTGTCATTGAGGTGCACATACCCAATCGATCCATACAAACTTGATCGAGGGGCTCTTGGCTACTGTGTCTCGCAACTCACACAATTTGCTGCAGTCCGGATCGGGCTGTTCTGGCTCTGGCCAGCGGTGGGACACTGCTGCTGTGTCAGCGACAAACCGCCCAGCAAACACATCCTTCAGGGTCATGGTCCGCTTCACCAACAGGCCAAGGTCACTCAACACTTGGTGGCGGAAGAGGGGCGTGTTGCGCGGCAGTTCCATGAGTGCTTCCACTGGAAGGAACCAAAAGTCCATGGTCTCCAACAACTCGGTGTTCTGGTCCGCCTGGTGCTCATCAATCTCCGCGTCCACCTGGTCCGACTGGTGCTCCGGCGCGCTGATCTCTTGGTTGGTCCGCCTGCTTTGACACGCTGATCTCAATCTGCGCGTCGCGCGCTGGTCCCCTGCCACAGCCGGGACATCCGTGCATCATCAGACAGCCCAAGCCCAGCGCGACGCAGGCCAGGAGGACGATCACGACACCAGCGAAGACTGCAAGCAATGCCTTGGAGTCTTGCTGCTCCTCCGCCGATGGCGCATTGCTCGATTAACTACCGCGCAAATTGGTGATCCTGGAGCCTGCTGGGTATCCGTAGTCCAGTGGTGCGTCGAGCACAATGGATCCCGAACGCGCGATGTCACATGTCTCCGAATTGCCGCCACCAGTAATCAGGATGGCGTGCCCTACAGAAAAGCCCTTCTCATACTCCACCTCCAACTCCTGTGATCCTGTCATCACTGGACTCACCAATTGCAGTCGTTGCGGTTAGCACCATTTCAGTGGTGGCTGTGGAGCTTGACGTTGAGAAGCTCGTGCCTGTCTCGGTGGTCCTCGTTGCCGTCGTGACGATCGTCGTGGTAGTCGTCTTGGTGGTGCTGCTGCTGTGCGAGGCGGGACTCGTGCCCGTCTCGGTGGTTTTGTGGCTGTCTGGGTGGCAGTGGTGGAGATTTGGGTGCTTGTTTTGGGCGCCGGCGGCGTGGGTACTGCAGTACACTGGAACACCAGTGACGGTCTGGTGCTCTCGTTGAGGGCTTCGCGGAGCTCAAATCCAGCGGACCCCGCGTACATCCTTTCTGCAACCAGCGCAAGCGAGATGGTGGTCTTACCAGCGAGTTTCGCCTGTGGCATGCGAACGCCTGCCTCCAGTGGGCCTGAATATAGTCCTGATAATCGCAAACCTGCCCCTGGTAGCTGGGACGGTTGGACCAAATAGTTGCGCTTTCCGACCACTCGCCCTGCACCTCAAAGACGACCACCTTGGGAAAGGCACCATCATAATGGATCGGCCACAGCCAGAGCGTTGCATCCTGAGTATCGCAAGGAACGCTGAATAGCAGGTGCGAGTATCGAGTGGTACACCAGCTGTCGGTGCAGGTCTTGTCATACAAGGTTTGTGCGGTACCGTAGCTTGTTGACGCTGACTGGCAGGACTCAACATAAGTATCCGCGATTGGCCGCTCGAGCTGCACTTCGGCGCCTACAAAGGAAGCGAGCGCAGATGCCGTCCCAAAGATCAATATGTGTACCATCGTTGAGTGGAGCGGAGTACCGATGCGGGAACTCGGAGCGCTCACCTGGCGATCCTTGAGCCCGAATGGAATGAGCCCAAATGGCTACGCAAACTATCCCATTACTTCCTTGGGGTCATCATGGAGGCGGGGGGCGACGAACGAAGGAACGACAACAAACAACAGTACTATTCGACGCGGAGATCCCACATGTGCATCTCAGTTCCTGGCACTTCCGTCTGTGAGTGCCTGGGAGAGAGAACCTTAGCCTTAGATTGGGCATGTCCCCCTACAGGGGGATTTTGGACGAAAAATGAAACAATACACCAAACATACTCCCAAACTGTCAAACCATGCTCGAATCATCGTCCCCCGACTTTTTCGACTATTTTTGAATACTCCTCCTGTAGAGGGACAGGCCCCAGTTAACCTTAGCCTGTGGCGGTCGCGCGCTTCCTGGCGGCTCCCCCTTGAAGCGCTCCAGTACCATGCCTGCTTCATCGGGACAATCTTGGAACTCTGGAGGTGACGACCTACCAAGCCACCCCAACCCAACCCGAAGACCCGAATTCGACCCGAATTTCGGATTGGCCGGGGTACGGGTTCCATATGTGTGTTTTCAATGTTCCCCGACCCCCCACCCCCACTGGAAATGGAGGGCAAATTGAGGCCTTCGGGTTGGGTTGGGGTGGTTTGGTGGGTGGTGAGGAGGGAGGAGGAGTCAGGGGTGCCTAAGCCAGCGCTTCGCCTCTGATGGTTCCCACGATCTGGGCGCGAAGTGGCCAGTATATCACCTCCATGGCGGCTTTTTACGCTCAAATGGCTCAAGCCGAGATGCTACGGAAGCGAAGGGCAAGGCACGAGGAGAAGCGCCAATATGATTGGGAGGAAGAGGAGGCAGTAACTGCTGCTGCTGGGAATGGCGAAGCTCCGTGGCTCGTGGCACCACCTCACGCCGCCAGCGCGACGCACGCCGAGCTGGTGAGGCGCGCGAACCGCCGCACGCCCGCCCTCAGCCGCAGGCGGCGCTGGCCTGGGCCCTGGCCACCCTGGCCGCCCACGACTCGTACTCCAGCAGGCCGGCCTCCTCCATGCCGCGGGCCGCGCGCTCGTAGCCCTCCACCAGCTCGCCCAGCTCGCAGCGCGGCAGCGTGCCCTGGACGTACCTCTCCGCGAGAGCGGAGCCCATCACAACCAGCGCGAACTGCCGAGCGGTCCGCCAGGGGTCCTCGTCGGACAAAGAGAATCGGGGGTTGCTAAAGGTGCCCCCGGCCCAAGGTGCTCCCAGCTTTTCCCTCTATGTTGGAACGCCTGGGGCCCTCTGGGCCTCGTGAGGGGTGCTCTGGAGGCCTCGGTGGCCTCCTTGGAAATCCTGGAGGGGAACCTTGGGCCAAGGGCACTTCGACCAACACCCGAGAGAAGGGATCCGCGACTGCCGCGGACTCCCAGTCGATGACCGCGTCCAGCTGCCAGATCCCGGCGCCGTCGTCGGAGCAGAGCAGGTTGCCGCCGTTCAGGTCCTGGTGCAGCAGCACCGGCGGGCAAGACGGGCGCCGCTCCAGCAGCAGGTCCTCCTGGAAGCCCGCGACGGCGGCGCGTAGACCCGCGTCCCACCCTGGCACGAGCTGCAGCAGGTGGTCCAAGTGGGAGGCGACGCTCTCGAAGCGAGGCAGAGGATCGGTTTCCTGGGCCGCGAACAGCCCCCCGCAGAGCTTCCTCTGCACCTCCCCCCGCACCCGGTGCCACTGGTCCACCGGGGCGCACACCTTGTCTTCGACAGTCTGCGTGTCGATGATGAGACGAAACCGAGACGAGGATAAAGACTGAGATCCAGCGGCTCTGGAGGATGTCTCGAGCGCCGCGGCCTTCTCAGAGCACCCCAGAACGCCCTTTGATCGAGAGAAAAAAACATAATCATCAACTGTTTGCGCTCCGCGCGGAGCGCCAAAGGTTATGTTTATGAAATTTTCTTCCTCGATTATCCTCGTCCTGGCCCCGTCCGCGCTGAACTCCTGCACGAGAAAATCCAGCGTGCCCAGCTCAGTTCGGTGGTTCAAAAATGGGGTCCTGGGGGATGGGGTCTTGTAAATTCACCCTTGGATCCCTTCCCAACCTTCGTTGAGCAGGGACCGACTGTCCCGGCATTTCTATAAGCCTACCACGAAATTTTCTCAGAACCCCCAAATGCCCCAATAACAAAAACAATGTTCTTAGAACATCAGCCCGATGCGCTCAAACAAAGCAGTCCCAGCCAGAAATGCTCTAAGAACCTTTCGTGGAGACCACATAGGCTTCTTGGAACATGGTTTGGTAGGCTAATAGGCACGCCAGGACGCTTCGTCACTGCTTGACTTAGGACCCCATCCCTCAGGACCCCATCTTTGAATGGTTCAAAGTTGGCGTCCTGAGGGATGGGGTCTTAAGGACGAGGTTCCTCGAACAACTTGGATTCACCCTTGGATCCCTTTCTTCTTTTTTTGATGATGAACCCTGCGCGAAAAAGCACCGGCAAATCTTGGATGGGTCCCTTGAGAGGCCGCGGGGCACACATTGTGTGCATGCCCCGACGCGCACCCTGGAAGGACCGAGGGGCAAACATCGTGTGAACGGCCTGGCCCTGTGCGCGCCCTGGCGCGATCCCCTCCCAACCTCAGCACCCCGTCCCTCGGCACCCCACCTTTGAGCCTCCGATCGGTGTCGCACTGGCCCGTCGCCAGCACCCTCGGCACGCGGACCCCCGCCCGCGCGGCCAGCTCCGCGGCGCGCGCCAGGCCGGCGGCTGAGAGGGGCAGCGCCCCGAAGAGCGGCTTGTCGCCGAGCTGGGCGCCCAGCACCTGAAAATTGGCGGCGCGCAGAGGGGGCTGGGGGGAGGGGGGAGGGCTTCTCAGGAGGAGGCTGCTTCTTAGAAGGCGCCGGCCTTGCATCTATAGATGAGGCCCGCGCCTTCTAAGACGCGGGGGTGCTTCTCAGAAGCCCTGCCCCATCCCCCCACCCCCATCTGCACGTGCTGAGAAAGTGGGCACCGACACCAGAACAGGGGGTTGCCTCCACCAGGGGAAGAGAATCCCAGATGTTGGCGTCGGTGCTAATAGTCCGGCCATCCTTAGGTAGCACGAAGATCACCACCGTCACCGAAACCAGGATCGTCTGCCCTCGGTGGAGGCACACCGCCGATATTGATGATGGTGTCAGTCAACCTCCAGTCCTCCGACCTGGACAATGACGCGGGGGAACTTCGCCGCCGCCTCCGCGAACGGCGGGCTCAGCTCGGCGCAGAGGGTCGGGTGCTGCTAGAGGTGCCCCTGGCCCAGGGTGCCCCCAGGAGTTCGAAGGAGGCTCCCGTGGCCTCCAGAGAACCCCTCACGACCGGAGGCCCAGAGGGCCCCAGGGGCTTCCCAATGGAGCGAAAAGCTGGGGGCACCTTGGGCCCAAGACCCCCGACGTCGTGATTTTTCCAAAGCGTCGACCCCCAGAGGTCTGGACCCCTTCCTCCGCTTTCGGAGCAGATGTTGAGTACGTCTCGAGCGAGGCGCTGGTTTTCACCCCCAAAGGGGGGGCCGCCAGAGGGTATTGCACGCCTCCGTTCGCGCCAAAATGGCGGGGATGTCTCGAGTGGCTTGCCTGTTTGCTGCTGCGGCATCCCCCGCTTTCGGAGCAAATTCTGAGGATGTCTCGGGCGAGGCGCTGGGTTTCGCAACGCCGGGGGCACACTTTGCAAGGATGTCTCGAGCGGTTTGCTTGTTCTGGCCAGACTCGTGTCAGTTGACCGCAGATTCTGAGTACGCCTCTGGCGAGGCGCTGGTTTCGACACCCCAAGGGGGCCCAGACTGTGAGGATGGCCCAGGCTCCATTATGCTCAGCCTCACTCGTGCTTAGACTCACTCAAACTCCGACTCGTACTCCTCATACTCATATTCAGACTCAATCGCACTCATATTTACGCACACTCAGACTCACTCACACCTAGAGCCGCCCACCCTCAGACTCACTCATAGTCAGACCAACTCGCATCCAGACCCACTCAGGCTCAGACTTTTACGCATCATACTCATATTCAGACTCATTCACATCCAGGCTTACACACACTCAGAATCACTCACACTCAGACCCACCGATTCACACGTGGTCAGACCCACTCGTACTCAGAACCATTCAGATTCAGACTCGTACGCATTAGACTCACACTCAGACCCACGACCTACCCACACTCAGAACACTCTCACTCAGACTCGCTCGTGCTCTGCCTTACGCATTCTCAGACCCAAACACGTACGCATATCTCATACCTAGACTAACTGACACTCGCACTCGCACTCAACCATGCGAAATCTCGTTCATACATCAAGCCCGCTTCTATCCGAAAACCCCGGAGTCAGACACTCACGCTGGACGGGTCCATCCAAATAGGTGCACATCTTGGAAGCTCCACGCAGTGAATCATTTCACAGCGCGAGGGGGTCTGGGGCCAGTGGGGAGACCAAGAAGTACCGATACCGCTGCTCCCCGGACCTCTCCTGGGGTGCGTTCTGGCCAGAATGTCGAGGCGAATCCAGCGGTGGCGACGAGGGCCTCCCAGGAGGCCCCCCAAAATGGTAAAACGAGGGTTATGTAGAGGATTGGGTACGCTTTCCTCCTCTGGGCCAGGGGCACCTGTAGCAACCCCCGAGAAGGTGGCGTGGAAGCTCGTCTTCAGCAGCCGGGAGCTGGCGACGCGCGCCCCCCGGGCCGACAGCACGGCGCACACCTCGGCAGGCAGAGCGCTCACGTGCCGCCGGAGGGCCTCGCCGATGTGCGCGTGGGCCAGTTTTCCACCACAACGACCACAGGTCGGACGGGGCAGAAGCAAGGCTGGGGAGGTCCGCCTCCTCCTCCTCCTCCTCCTCCTCCTCCTCCTCCTCCTGCAACCCTTTCTGGCCCGAGTCGGGTCTGCAGGGGTAGAAACATTGGGAAGGGCTATTTCTCTCCTTCCAGCCAAGTTCTGGCTTCTGGGCTTCCTGGGTGGCGTCCCCATGACTCCTGGACTATAAACGGTTACTGCGGCCTGGCTGACCGTACATCCGTCACGGCGCCGCCATGTCGCGCCGCCTCGCTGCTGCGCCCTGGCGCTGCAAAGATTGCGTCACGAGGGACGGCACGCCGTGGATCAACCGTGGCGACCTCAAGCAGTGCCCAAAATGCAACCTACATAAAGGAGTCTGCTACGGTGGTCCCAAAACGCCTAAAGGGAGCCCTGCGACCATGTCCACGGGCTCACCTAAGGCATCTAAGGATATGTCCGACACCGCCTCCATGGCTAAGCAGCTTGCCGACCTTCAGGCCATGGTCAAGAAGCTCACGGTCACCAAGTCGCCTCCTCCTTGGGCGGGTGCTGCTGCTGGGGGGAGTGCTTCTAATGCTGGGGCGGGCGTCGGATTGGACAGTGGGTACCCCCATGGGGCTCCCACTGGTGACAACGGAGGCACCGCTGACCCGTCGGAGAAGCAGGTCAAGCGTGAACGCATCAAGAAGATCAATGGGCTCCTTAAGGTCTATGATGGATCCTCCTCTGTGGCTTCTGACCTGGCGCAGGTTAAGTCCCTCACCGAAGAGAAGGAGCGCTTGGGCAAGGAGCTCGACGCCAAGCGCCCCTTGGAGGATCAGGTCACCTCCCTCACCACGAGGCTGCGGAACTCCCGTGCCAAGGTCAAGCGCCTTCGCGAGGAGCACACTAAGAAGCAGCTGGTCATCGACGAGCTGGTGGCCAAGCAGACGGTGCTCCAGGACTCCCTGGCCGAGGCAGATGCCGATGTCGCGCGGCTGGAGGAGGTCCAGCGCTTGGGCGCCGACCGAGCCCCTCCGCCCACTGCTGGCAAACCCACGCTCCATGAGCTGCTGCCGAAGTTTACTGTCAACGTCCAGCAGCTTGGCGAGCTGGCCGTGGAGCTCGGCTTGGACCCCAGCCTTCAGGCGGAGCTGGAGACGGCGGCCAAAGTCTTCGGGAGGCTACATGAGCCTCCCCAGGCGAAGCCGCCGGCGGCACGGGTGCCCTCTGCTCCCGCGACTCCTGCTGGCGAAGAAGGAGGAGGAGTTGCTTCCACCGCCTTTCTCCTCGCGGGCCAGGTGCAGGTCCTCGCTGAGGAAACTGCCAGGGACGACATGGATGCCGACATCGACCTCATGGAGTCCGCCGAGCTGCGGGAGGCGGTGGAGGCGGCAGGACTCACGCGGCCTGATGACACCACCGACGTGGACATGCGGGTGGCGTACAAGCGTGTCCTCGACTCATTCACGCATTCGGCTACGGCGCACAAGAGGAAGAAGAAGGCTCGATCAGCCCCATTCTCAGGGCAGCGCTTGCCAGCGCGACTACACGGATGGCACGTGCCATGAACAGGCCACTCGATGTGAGTGTTATGCGCCAGCCTGTTGTGACGGGCTGTGCGGCCATCAAACTGACAGGAAACCCCATGGGCGGAATGTCAGCCATGGCCCCCAGTGCACTGGCAGCACGTGCCATGCACAAGCTGTCAACTGGGGCCTTCCTGGCAGGAAGTACCATGTACGGAATGTCAGAGTTAAAGTGGGGTGCCCATGTACTGTGTACACGCTGCTGCTAGGTCAGGTCCTGGCTGCATGGGTCCGCCTCAACTTGACGAAGAGCGCAGTGGGTCCCCCGCCAGTGGCCACTACTGCTCTAGCCCGTCGCCGTCAACCTGCATCCCAATCCACGCGTCTTCACCGTGCGCGGTGCGCCCGCGCGGATGGACCTTTGTACTGTTCTGGTGCTTATCTATGACCCTATCCGGTGGCTGACCAGGCTGCGGGCTTGCTTCGCAGCTGTCGGGAAGCACCACCTCGATACCGAGCTGGCGGCAGCGACATAAGCACGCAAGAGGGTCACGATCCTTTTGTGCAGGGTCCCAGCACGGCCATGCCTGATGCTGGCGACGCGCGCTGTCAGGTGGCGGCCAAGCTGGTTACGGTCAACCCTGGCTCTCCCGGGCCACTTCTTAACTTCCTGCCGCACTTCCTCGGCAAGGTAGTGATGGTCCAGGAGACGCGGGTGGTCGATCGGAAAAGTGGGGCTGTTCAATCTGCTGTGCGCGATGCAGGTTGGCACGGCCTGTGGGCTCCTGCCGAGGAAGCGGGAGGAGCGTCCGCGGCGTCGTGCTCCAGTGGGGTCTGCGTGCTCCTGCCTACCGACGTGATGGTCACGATGCCCCCCGGTGGGGATCATGTCGTCTTCCCACATCATGCTGTGGCAGCTCATGTTCACTGGGGTGTCCCTGGTGGTCTGATTGTCGTCAGCGTGTGCATGATTCAAGGCATCGGCATCACGTGGGCTAACCTCTCGATCCTTTTGGCGCTTGCGAAGCGCGCGGCGGCGTGGAACGCACGCGGCCTTGACTGGATCATCGGGGGTGACTGGAACGCCGACGGCCAGAGCATCAACATTGGCGGCTGGGTTGGGTCCTTGGCAGGCACTCTCCCCCTGTCGTCGGCCTCTACTTGCGTCACCTCCAATGGAGTGTCCACCATCGACTACCTGTTGGTGGCCAGCAATCTCGCGCCCCGAGTTTCTCGCCAGCCCGCGGTGATTTATGGATGTGGGAGCATTCCCAGACCTCACTACCATTTGGGTCTGGAGCTGTACGGGAAGGACGCGCCGACGTGGTGCCGCGTCCCCGATGCGCCTCGACCCCCTGTTGGCTGTGCTCGTTCCTCCTTTCCTTGGCGTACCTTGGATATCCGATTTGTGCGAGCAGCCACCGCGCCGCTTAGGGTTGTTGGCACGGACCATGTCCAGTCCAGGCCCGATCGGGACCGATGCAGGTCCGTCGGTCACTTAGGTCCAGTACGCAAAACTAAGCGCGACGAACGGGACGCGCGGGCCAACGTCATCGCCGTCGGACCTGGGCCCATGGACAGGCCGTCGGCGAGGCAGGTACACCCGACGTGGTCTTGCAGCAGCTCTGGGACTCCGTTCTGCAGGGCATTGACTACGCGATCGCAGGCAGGCACGACAAAGTTGGCCCTGGAGCCAACCGCTTCGTCGGGCACCACGGCCCCCCCAAGGTGAAGTGGCGGCAGTTGCGATGGGATCCACCTCGCAAGCGGCTGTGCCACGACACCGCTGTCTGGGCTTGGGCTACTGCGGTATGCTGGGCGACTCACCTTCGTGCTGAACGTGATCGGGTCCAGCGCGTTTGTCACCGGTTGAATGCGGCGGCGGAGCATGCGACTCCACATCCCAAGCAGCTGCAGAAGACGGCTAGTGTCTTCTACGACATCCTCTGCTTTCTGAGCTCCATTGCTGGGCAGGACAAGCCCCTCACCAACATCGACCCCTGCTACCGCCAGTTCTCCCTGCGCGGGCTGGACGTGCTGATTGCGGTGGACTTTGATGACATGGTAGATGCCATCGTGGGCCGCGCGGAAGACCTCACTGCTGCGGCTCGCGGCGCGTCGGAGAGAGCCTGGCGCAGCTGGGCCCAGGCGGCTTTCAATGGGGGAGCGAAGGCTGCCCTTGCTGCATCCAAGGTCCGGGCGCAGCATGAGCTCGTTGCCCCTGAGGCCGACGCCCAGCCATGCATCCTCGCTGACCGCACCATGCACGTGTGGAAGCGGATCTGGGCGACCCATGGGCTGGAAGAGCTGCCTCTACCCACGGATGCACTTGCTTGGGAGGAGCTGCCTAGCCTGGTGGTCCATGACCTACGGCAGGCCATCCGATCGTTCTCTCTCGTCACTGCCTCGGGGCCCACCCGCATTCCACCAAAGGCGCTCGAGCACTTGCCAGATGAGGCTCTCAGGAGGGTGGCCAGATGTTCGAGGTGTTTGAGCAACACTTACGGTGTCCCCCCATACCGCCTGCATAGTGAGATGGCCCGCCTCCCTAAGCCAGGTGGTAGCCACAGGCTGATTGTGCTTAGCCATACTCTCATACGAGTTTGGGCGAAAGCACGCCGACGGCTGTCGGCAAAGTGGCAGCGACTGCATAATTGCGACGAGATGTGGGGCACTCGAGGCAGCCACACCTCCACGGCCTCGGCTTTTGCTCACAATCTGGAGCAAGAGGTGGGAAGCCTCATAGGCGACCACACTTGTATCATCCTTCTTGACATGGTGAAATGCTTTGACATGGTGAGCCCCCATGCGCTCATGCGGGAGGCACGGGAGCCGGGTCACCCGATGCGCCTGCTCTCGATGTTGCTGCAGCTCTACCAGCAGCCACGGCGCATCAAGGCGCACGGCAGCCTCTCGAGTTCCTTCGTCGCCTCACAGGGGGTGCTGGCGGGGTGCACACACGCCACCTACCTCATCTATCTGCTGACGTACCGTGTCCTCCAGCGGTCCAGCAGGGTTGCGCCGACCATCAAGCCACGGTCGCTGGTGGACGACATCGGCCTGCAGATGGTCTCCCCCGACCTCGGTGATGTCAAGCTGCTGCTGAGCACTGCGATGGTGCTCACTGCAAAGGCCAGGGACCTCGGGCTTATTCTCCAACCTGCTAAGTCCGCGGTGGTGGCTGGGTCACCGCAGGCCCGCCTCGTGGTGCGTGGGGCCCAGCGGCGGATGCCTCGGGCGGTGCCCCAAGCCCGACACATGCGCAACCTTGGCCATGAGCTGCATGGCCCCTGAGTGCTGAGGAAAGTCGAGAAGAAGCGCCTGAAAGCCGTGCGGGATCGCAAGCGCCGGCTCCTCATGCTGCGTCGCGCGGTAGGGCGCAAGGCCTCCACCCTGTGGCGGACCCGGCTCATGCCGCCCGCGGGGCGCGGCGCTGGAGTGTCGGGATTGGCGGGCGCGCCCCTGCGCGAGATGCGCAACTTGGCCGCGGTGCTAAACGGGCGCAGTGACAAACAGCACGCGGGCGTCACGGCATACCTCCTTACTCACCCCTCGGAGGAGTACGACCCCATCTATCATGCCACGCTGGACCTGGTCTTGAACTACGCCGCCTGGATTTGGGATGGGCGCGCGTCACCTAGCCGCCTGCAGAGGGCTTGGACAGCGCTCCATGAGCGGGTTGTCCCCAACAGTTTGGCCAACGCCGAAGGTCCCCTGGCCGCAGCGCGGTTGACGCTCAGGCGGTTAGCCTGGGACATGAAAGCGCCGCACGTCTTGCTGGGCGACCTGGGCAACCAGTATGACCTGTACCGTGTGTGCCCTGCTGACCTACGACCGATCATGGTGCAAGGCGTGCAGCGCTGGCAGCATGGCCGCCTCACCAGCCACATGTAGGTACTCCCTCGCCGGTGCGCCCATCTGGCACCGTGGGCTCGGGCATGCGGTCAGGGGTGTCCGCGCCGCAAGGCAGCTGGGATCCTTGCAGGCGCTATGGTCTGACAACATACCCATGCCGACTCGCAGGGGCATGAAGCTCGGCAGGCCCATGCGCCCTCGTCAGGCTTGCGGGAAGGCCCTTGCGCCCGACGAAATGCTGGGGCCATGTCTTCTTGGAGCGCCTCGCGCTGCTGACCCCCCCGCCACCCGCAAGGGAAACGCGATCCATGGGGCGGGGGCCGACGGACCATGTCCAAGGCCTGCGACAAGCGCAGAACACGCGTGGTTTCGGCGACCTACGCCAGCAGGTTCACGACCACCTCGCGAGTCGGGCCGATCCTACCCTGCCGTCCCGCACCGGCGCCCAGCCGTCCGGCACCATGGAGGCCGAGGATGACTTCTTCCCAGGCATCGAGCAAGGGGACGATGAAGAGGTCGACATTGTGCCACCCGATGGGCGCGACGGCCATCTGGCGAAGGCGCGGCTGGACGCGCAGAGCGTCCTCTGTGCGCCACCGGATACTTCGGAACAGAGTGGCCCGTTGTCCCCTGCGGCGGCGGCTTCAGCCTTGGCGCCTGATGCATCGCGCGGGCATGGCGGGCCCGAGACAGCGACACCAATGCCGCGGCATCTCCCCCCCCCCAGGCGCTGGCTGAGGTGCGCGACCAACTTATCCAAGCGGGCCTTGGATCAGGCACGCCGAACTTCGAGCAGTCCTACCTCGTGTTTGGCATACCCGAGCCTCCTGCCCTTCTGCCCTTCTGCCACGCGCAAATACGCGGAGGCATGAGGTCTGCCTTTGGGGCGACGCCCATGGCGTTTGGGGGCCCGTTTCTTACGCCGACCGGTCTGGTTGCGACTCAGGTGTTCCCGAGGTGCGGAGGTGTAGACAAGCAGTTGTGCAGCTCGATCCTTACTCATGGCTCCCAGTTAGGGCGTGCCTCGGGCCCCTTCCGTACATGGCGCAGACTGTCGGCCGTGCTGAGAGGTGCGCGATCAGGGAGGGGCTCGACGCTTTCCCTGACCACCAGTGTTTCGGCACTGACCTGCTGGCGATCGCCCAGGAATGAGAGCGCTTGTGCCCCGGGCTCGAGCAGGGTCGTGCCAAGCATGCTAGAGCGTGGCGGGGCATCTTCGTGGCCAGCCGCAGGCGCACTCTGCGGGGCCCTCCCAAGTTCCGATGGGCGCCAGCGCACAGGTCCTTGGAGGAGCTTGTGGGCACAGAGCCGCAAGAGCTGCGCGACTGGCTAGGCAACGGCTGGGCAGACTATTTCGCGCGCCGTGGTGCGGCTTCTCGCGCGCTGGCTGGGTCGGTAGCCGAGGCAGTTACAGCGGCGCTGAGGCAGCACCGCAAGGTCCTGCAGTTCATTTCGTGGGCGGCACTGCAGGTGGTGGTTCGCAAGCACTGGGGATGCGATGTGGAGGTCCCCAAGCCACCTTGCGAGCAGGCTCGGCCCATTGTGGTGGCACGCAGTACGGACCGTGTCCTTGCTTACTGCGCCAACCTCGGGCGGTACCGATGTACCCAATGCGGAGTCACGGCCAAAACGGGCTCCTCCCTCGAGTCGCTTCAAACTGGCTCTCATCGTGCAATTCGTCCTTCGCGGGTTGCCAGTGCTCTCGACGCCGAGTACTTCCGCGCTTTCGGCGAGGGCTGGGTTCTCTGCACCGACCAGATGGCTGGCATGGCCCTGGGCGCGGCTTTGGCGCTCGAAGGGGGCTCGCAGCCCTCGACCCCCGCAGCCTTGTTGCCACCTGCCCTGGCCGAAGAGGTCGGGGACGCCTTCGCCGAGCTTGGGCACGACGTGTTCAGGGGCAGCGATGTTTACTGTTGCAGACGCTGCAGGTCTCACTGTGCCGCGGGAGATGTCCGCACAGTGCGGCAGCTTGGATCGAGGTGCGATGGACTCTCGCCCAACGAGTCCACGCGCCGCAACCAGCAAGATGCGATCAGGCGCGTCGAGAGGGGCCTGGCGCCGCGTGCCCGACGCACCCCAGCAGCGCCGCTCGCGCAAGGTGGTTCCTCTTGCGGCCACGCGGCGCGATGACCGACCATGTCGTGATTCGCTGCCGTTCCGTGTTCAGCTGATGGCACGGCGTCTTCTCCGGCGGCGACGTTGTTTTTCTTCGGCGGCAAATTGGCCTGCGTCCACGGCCTTGAAACCGATTTTTTAGCTGCTCTCCTACTACATTGCCTCCTGCTCTTACGGCACCGTGCCGTGAGTAGGTGGCGCCAGGGGGTAGTCCGTCGCGCGCCCGCGTGCGCGGCAGGAGACCTTCCTGAGGAGCTGCGCTCCTCCTCCTCCTGCGCGACTTCAATCGCCTCGGGAAGTGTCTCCTCATCCTCCTCCTTCTCTTCCTCCTTCTCCTCCTCCACCTCCTCCTCCTCCTCCTCCTCCTCCTCCTCCTCCCTCTCCTGCCTATGGTACTGGTGGTCGAGAATCGGCCCAGCAATGTGCGCGTGGAGGGGCGCGGAGTCGATCAAGGCCTCCGTCTCGGGGTCCAGCTCGCGAGAGCCGTCGCTGGAGCCGTCGCTGGAGCCGGAGCCGGAGCCTCGATCCGTCCCCGAGTCCGACATGCCAGAGAGAGAGAGGCAGGCAGAGGGACAGACATGGTGGGCATGTTTACCACCACAACCACCACCAAAAGTAGGAGGGGGAGGGGATCCTCCTCCTCCTCCTCCTCCTCCTCCTCCTCATCCTCCTCCTCCTCCTCATCATCATCAGCATCAGCATCAGCATCAGCATAAGCATCAGCATCAGCATCAGCATCAGCATCAGCATCATCAGCATCAGCATCAGCATCAGCATCAGCATCAGCATCAGCATCATCAGCATCATCATCATCCTCATCCTCATCCTCATCCTCATCCTCATCCTCATCCTCATCCTCATCCACCTCCTTCCCCCCTCCAACTTATGGTGGTGCTGGTGGAAACAAGCCCATTAAGACAGACGGACACAGGGGGAGAACGGTGTCCCTGCTCAGCGCCGCGCCGCGACGTCAAAGCTTCCTGTCAGCCGTTCGGCTTGGGCCAAATTGAGAAGGCAACTTGAAGCAGGAGGACACAAAGGGAAAATAGTGAGGGGATGAGCTAAGCGGTGAAGCAGGCGGACCAACATGGATGACAGGGACACGTCATCAACAGACGTAACCCTGACCTGCGATTAGTGTCCCCCCTCTGTCAGCGAAACAATAGCGCTGCTCGCCCCGTGAAGAGTTTTCCCGCCCCTGGAGCCCCCAGTGCGGGATCCCACCAAGATCCGAATCCCACCAGACCCCTGCGCGTGAGTGATGTAGAGCGCTTCCTCTTCCGATCCCCGTCTTTCCCTTCGGTGACGGGTTTACCCCTCCTCCTACCCACTCCCCTGGATCTGGATGGGAAGGATCGCGACCGATCAGAGCGTCCAAGATGGCCTCAGCGAAAGGACAAGAATCATTAATTATCCTACGAATTGGGTCCAATGGTGGCCTCCTTTGGGGGGCAAGGTTACTGAGACCTACCCCTTCTTTCATCGATCGTCTCCCAGATGGCCCCATGATGGCCCACAAGGCTCCCAAGAGTCACCCAAGAGGGCCCCAAGAGGTACCCGAGAGCCCCCTTAAGAGGTCACCAAGAGGCTTCCACAAGACCCCCAGGAGGCTCCGAGAGGCTCCCCCGAGGCATCAAAGACGCTCCGAGGGCCCCCGGGACTGTCAAGAGTCCCCCCAAACGCCCCAAGAGGACTCCGAGAAGCTCTCCTCCTCCTCCTCCTCCTCCTCCTCCTCCTCCTCCTTTTTCCTCATCCGTCTCTTATTCTTACTCCCTCCTTCCTCCTTCCTTCTCCAGCTCCCCCTCCAATTCCGAATCCTCATCCATCCTCCCCCTATTGGGGTACGACGGCTTCCCCAGCCCTTTATTCAACTGCATGCCCCTCCACATCCATGATCAAAGCAACTAACATGGGCATCGTCTGGATTGGCTAGTGGGGCTACGCAAAGCGTTTAGACTAGGATTCCAACCAGAGCCGCATCGGATTTCCAATGAGATCTCAATCGGGTTCCAATCGGATTCCGATGGGATTCCGATAGGGTTCAAAGAGGACCCCAGTAGGACCCCACTTTCGCCTGATCCCATGCACATGATTACTCCTACCACTGTTGCTCAGAATGGGGACGGAGGGGATGTGTCGGAATACGAGTGCTACATAACGCTGGCGGTGTAAACGGGGTGGTTTTCGAGGGAGTAGAGAACCCCTCAGGACAGCCGAGGAACTCGTAAAACAACAAAGGGAGTATAAGAATTCTGCGTGGGGCGGGCGGAGGCGTCATGGGGGGATGTGCGTGTGCTTACTTGACAGTTGTACACATTACGTGTGTATATATATATATATATATAGGTACATATCGGTATATGAAAATGCAGCAATATATATATATATATATATATATACAGACATGTATATGTGCTGGCGTTCTCTAATATGTCTAAGGTGTCTGAGGACCGTCTGAATGATGCAACTCTTGCCTCCGAAGAGGCCGTCTTGAGGCCGTTCCGAATCGGATCCCTACTGGCATCGCCCAGCCGTTCCCCCTCCCCCCAAAAAACGGAACTGTTATGAGCGCTACGGGTACCGTAACGGTGGGGGGAACGATCATCGCAGGTTCGGTGTACAGTCAAAACGTGTATTAAGGACGGGTTCAGATCCTGTCGGGGCATAGCGGCATAGTTTCACTTCAGGAACACACGGGATTACTCTAGGACCGAAGTAACAGCCGCGAAGTTCGGATCACCGTCCGCACTGCGTCTCCAGGGTATCGGAACACCAAAGACATTATCGAAGCTCTCACGTGAAATCTAAGCAAGCGGACAGCAGCTCCAAAGAGGCTCTCCCCGATCCCTGAGTCTCTGAAGTCTGAACAACCGGCATCCGAGCTGGTTTAGCAGGACGCCCGCGCCGCGGAAGAGGAGAAGGAAGAGCAGGAGAAGAGGGCTCCGAGGGGGGACGACAAGGAAGACGCAGCGGCATCGCCGCGGGTCTCCAGCTTGGAAGGGGCAGGACAGGGAGTAATGGAAGCCGTCGAGGTAGAAGCAGTCGTCAAAATCTGGGGCCACTCCCTCCTTTGTCGTCGCCCCGAGCTGCTCGCAGCAAGCGACCACTGGCCGCAGCGCGTGGTTCCTCGGCAGCACCACCTTGCGCTCGCCTTCGCGGCAGGCGGTTTGGACCCTGATGAGGGGGAACTCGGACGTCACCTCGGGCATCGATCCCTTGTTCATCTGCACCTTCCACGCGAGCAGGTCCTTGGCTTTGGTCGGGCATGTTCCCCTTCAGGCGGATTTTGGAAGAAAAATTAAGAATAGTCAAACATACCCCCAAACAGTAAAATACACTACAAAAATCGTCCGCTGAGTATTGTAACTATTCTTGAGTATTCCTCCAGTAGAGGGACAAGCCCGACTTAATCCTTGGCGCAAAGAGCTCCCGCGCTCTGTCCCGCCTTCTCGCAGCCTTCGGTCATCCCCGCCGGGCACGCCACTGGGCTGGAGCCCATCACAGCAAACTCGGACTCATTCCCTCTCACGCGCAAGTCCTGCGCCGCCTCCGCCGGCGCCTTCACTCGAGCACGTCCGCCCAACTGTCACTGCGAATTTCATGAATACTGGTGCAATTGTTTGGATCTGGTCGACGCCGTGCGATTGCTCTTCGCCTTCTGGACCGCCCGCTTGGGCGCCCTTCCTCCTTCTGCCATTGCGCCGTCGTTTCCCCTTCTCTTGGGCGCCTCGGCGACGGCAGCTGCCGATGGGGGCGCTGCCAACATGCCGGACGAACTCGGAGATCCGAACTGGGAGGTGCGAGCGGAGATGAAACTGCAAATCCGCGAACGTCTCAAACGGCTCCGAGCGCGACGGGCACTCGCGAGTCTCCGGGGTCTCGACGGAGGGGTACCACTTGGACGAGTCACCCAGCAGCGCCCGGATTGGCGCGCACTCACCATGCGCCAAGCTGCCGTATCCCTGCGCCCATCCGTTGACGAGCACGTTTCACGCTAGTTAGTCAACGCAAAGTTCGAGACGACGGACGGGATGCCACGTTGACCTCCTATGCCTCGCCGCTGATTTGAAAGCAGAGCTTTATGTGTCAAACGTCTGCCACAAGGTAGGCCATTCTCACCCAACAGGGCAAACCAGTGTTCACCCTCCGCTAGCACCCTGGGCGAGCGGCTCACGAGGCTCAGCCCGGGGCCCTCCAGGACGCAAGAAACATTCAGACCTAAACTGTTGAAGATCAAGACTGTGGAACGCTTCGGACGCATCCGAGCCCCAGCGGAACGCGCCCAGAAGTCCCCCAAAGCATCTCCCAAACCGCCCCCAGAGGGAGGAGGAGAGGGAGGAGAGGGAGGAGGAGGAGGAGGAGGAGGAGGAGGAGGAGGAGGAGGAGGAGGAGGAGGAGGAGGAGGAGGAGGACAAATATCTTTCACGAACTGCTGGGCCCACGGGTTGTCCCGCGAGGTGTCCCTGGGTTTGGCCTCCGCGCTGGGGTCCCCATCGAAGGGGGCGAGCACCTCAGCCACATGATCGAGCGTCCCAAACACTGCCGTCAACTGTTGGAGGTGTCGCCCAGGACTCCTGGCCACTTCCTGCCATTCTCGCAAAAGCTGGAGGCGCAACTCCATCTACATCGGAACGATCCCTGCCCGTCGCAGCAACGCGTCCGCAGGAGGCGCGCGGATCACCTTCGACTCGGAGCCGTCGGGGTTCACGACGACCACTTTGGTGGCCACACCTCCGAGCAGCACGCGTAGGTATCGGAAACAGGCGCACTAAAGTCTGGCAGCCTGGGGGTCAGCGAGTACCAACGCAGCGGGCCCCGAGACCGCCGCACCTACGACGCCACTGCTGAAGGCTTTCTCTTGTTGGAGCGCCACGAGGAACACTGGGGCCAGAAGCGCCTCGTACGAGCTCGCCCTCAAACGACAGCAACCCCATGGAGAACAGCGCGCCCCGGAACGGACATACAGGAAGAACAATGCAAGGAATGGCATGTTCAGGCGTAAGGCCCGAGCTCGAGGTCGGGAATATCATGTCGACTCGCAAGGTCCACCCCGCGCCCGCAAAGTGTGGGGCAACTTTTTTTGGGGGTGCCAGCACTTTGGAAATGCCGCGCCCCCGAAGTGCGCCACCATGTAGACGGCCTAAGCCGATGATGATTATACGTGCTTTCGCCGGATCAGAGACAACAGGAGTTCTGTTCAAGTCATCTGCAAAGACGAGCAACCTCAAGCCGCACTTCGTGCCAGTAACCGCACGCGCGCGCACCACGCGGTCGGCGCGGCAGTTGCGGTACCCCCCCTGCCCCTCGCAAACAGATGGAACGACCGCATCCTGAAACGCGGCGGCAGCACTTGCACCCCCATGTAGCTCCCCTCGGAGTTCATGGAAATCTCATTGCCACCATTGGCCGTGGCCCGAAAACGAGCCCGACGATGCCTTTGCTCAAGGACGTGCGCGCAAGACCCGTCGGGCAACCAATCGACAGCAACATCAAGCGAAGCGTGCTTCACCGACTCGAAGGCATTTCTCACGTCATGTTTCGTGCCCGCGGTAGAACGCCCCCCTCCCCCCCGAGGCTCGCCGCGGTAAGGCCGCCGTCGTTCGTGCCGCGCCCGCGCGGGATCGTCTCGAAAGATGCCCATCTTGCCGATTGAACGTCGACCGCGTCGTAGTCTAATAATGAGTCCTGGCGATATCGCTATCTTCAGAAAGCTGGCATGCAAAATACACATTGCAATAAACTACTAGCCGCTCATGCTACTTGAATCAAGAAGCTAGCAACCAGCCTTCAAAATAGTGGTCCTACGCCCTCGAGCGCTGGAACGCCTAGACAAGCCTCGCGCACTGGTGTGTCAGGCCGGCGAGAGAGGAGAAGGGGCCATACCTCGTTCGGGGCACACCATGGCGCAGCCGCGCGACGCCGCCGAGCAGTCCGAAACCACTTGACGGTCCTCTCGAGGTCTGCCCCCCCAAACAGAACGTCATGGTTGTTCGGTAAATCAGTCGAGCCGACTGTCGCAGCACTCTGGATCAACTCCGTCTCGTCGGCTGGCGTCGAACTCACTCTTCATTCACTCGGTGGCATCGCCAGGTCCTCCCCCCACTCACCCGCGCTGGGGGCGCCAGCCGAGATGCGGCCATGATTCCCCCCCATTGGGCCCGCCCCCCCCCCGCCATCGATCCACAGATGCGCCACTCTTCGGGCGCGGGCCCCCTGGACTGTACCCCGGCGAGTTCCCCTGAAAGCTGTGCGTCTCTCATCTCCCCGAAACGCCTCCTCATCGCGCGGCATCCACGCGCGGCGCGCGCCAGGCTCATGGCACTTTCCGACGGGCCATCGCAATGTTCACGCGCGCGCTCACGCTCGCGTAGGAGCCGGACCCGCTCTTCAACAAGTTGATGGTACGCCGCTGGCATCGCGGCCGGCGTGGTTTCGAAACGAGCGCACCCATGGGTCTGGATGAGATTCACGAGCTCCTGCCATGCGTCCCCAGGAGTCTCAGACTGCGCGATCTCCTCGATCGTCGAAAAACTTCGATGCTACAACAGCTCCACGATCGCCCCCTCCACCGCATCGCGAAAGGGCTGGGCATGATGTTCACTGCGCAGGGCGAGCCCAAGGCCAGCCAAGTCCCAGCGCTTCCGACGGGGCCCAGGACGATGACGCGGCCTCAAGACAATCTGCAGCACGAGTGGGATATGATCACGTGGACGTGAATCGGGAATAATTCGAAGTCCCCGTGACACCATCATGCCCTGTGAATATATATATATATATACAAGACTGCATTGGCGCTTCGCGCCATGCACCTTGGCCCATAAAGTTCGGCATGCAGGCGAGATGGTAGGAAGGTCAAGCCGGCAATTGAGCGATAACTCCTTGTTGCCTTTTCCGGCATCGTCGATATCATAATATTAATCGCTATCCTTCCTCAATGCTTCTGTTTCTTCATTCTCGCCATACCCTGCACATTCTCCCCATCCTCCTCAGTTCTTTTTTTGCGGAGGCTCCTCCTTGGAGAGCCTCTGGGCCTCCTGGTTTCTCATGCTTTCTCAAGGCCTTTTGGAGGCCTCTTGGGCGTGTTCTGGGGTCCTCTGGGGGCTTCCTCGGGCCACCCTGCCTCCAACCGCGGTCTCCCTGAATGACTGGGTCACGATTTGGAATGCTTCAGAGCGTGTCTTCGGGCCATCTTGGGCCGCCATGGGGCACTCTTAGGGCCATCTTGGACCCCTGTTGTGCCGTTTTGGGGCTGTCTTGGACTGCCTGGAAGCCCTTTCGGATAGTTGTGGGGCGACTTTGCAGCCTCCCAGGCGGCTTCGAACGCCCAGAAGACCGCCGTCTTGGAGCGTCGGGAAGCCGAAAAAAGGATAACCCCAAAATTCACCATAAACCTATGGAACATCACAGATTTTTGCCTCTTCGGTCCTTCTTGGGAGTGCTCTTGGAGGCCTCTTGGGACGTTTCGGAGCGATCTTTGGGGGTATGACAGCTTCGTGGGCGTCGTTGTGGACCGTATTGGGGCTTTCTGGGGTCGTTTCGGGAGCGCGCTGGAACGCCTGGAACCCGTCTGGGGCCGTCTTCGGGTGCTGGGAAGGCTTGGCGAAACGCCCTGCGAGGCCTGGGGGGCCGCTTCGAGGCCCGTCCGGAGGGTCCCAGAGCCCCAGATCCCGGGAGTCCGGTTTTTTTTTTGGGGGGGTGATGGGCCGGGCTTTCCCCCCGCCCAGGCTTATAAAAATGTAGGAAGAGGAATCTATATCTATATATATATATATATGTATATCTATATATATTGGACGCGTGCTTGGACTTGCTTGGTATTTTTCTGTCGCGCGTCGGCACAGGTAGCACGATCCTATCCCCAACTGGCACCGCCCCGAAGTAACTGGGTCCACACTGATGCGAGGTATTGGCCGCCACGGGGTCATGCGTCCCAGCAAACTCACGCATCCGGCCACCAGGTCGATGTTCCACCCCGCGCCCATGAGGCCCCACAGCTGTCGAGGAGAGCGTGATCAACCCTGGGTCCATGACAAAGGCCACTCCCATCGTTCACGTCCGAAACCACCACTGGGAGCGTCCAAGCTTGACAAAATAACCATCACATGATGACCAAAATCATGAACCTCGTCGATAGTGGTCTGTAGTCGTTGCTGCTCACGAGGGCCCCTGCCCTCACTGCATTCTCGTTGACCACGAATGTCATCCCGCAAGACACCTGTAGAAACACATTCCGGGTCGGGCAAGTTTTCCGCAACGTAGAATGAAATATGTGCACATCCTTGTGTACCAATGCTTATAACAATGTCGACAGAACGTCAACATTGGCAAATTCATAATGCACCTCCAACGCCCGATCTCAGTCCGCCAGTGAAGGTGGATTCCAGCATGCAGCTCTCGACGCCCACAAACAAAGCAGAAGCAAACGGCACTCAGGTATATGACTCATGAACATAGAAGCAGCCGTCTCCCGCACACGATATCGAACGAACGCACTCGAATAGAGACAATAAGTCAAATCAAATCACTCTTAACTTCGTAGCGAAATAGTGTCAGAACTGTGCGGCCGCGGGGGAGGGCCGGCAACGTCCTTGCTAAAACGCCCGGGGAGTTCGACAAGAGAGCGGCGAGCTCCAAGGCTGAAGCCGAGCAGCGCGCCGCAAAACTTGTTTTCGAATTGCCTCCCGCCTGAGCGCGGCCGCGACCCGATCGAAGCACGCGGGGTTGCCCCAACGGTTTGCTTTCGCGCGACAGCGGCCCGCGGGTTTATCCCAACGGCGTGGCGCGCAGGCTTGGCCCAACGGCTTCGCGATCTGGAAGCCATCGGAGAACGCGTCCCTGCCGACCGAAGCGGCGACGGCGCCAGGGAAAATCGAAGCGCGCGCCTTTGCGATAGGAATGGGGGAGGCGGCGGAGGGGGAGGAGAAGCAGAAGGGCGAGAAGGAGGCACAGAAGGGGGTGGGAAGAGGGCCTGTGCAAGGGGGAGAATGAGAATGGCGCAGAGGATACAGGAAGAGAGTCTCCGCAATCACAAGGAAGACAATGAGGACTACTTCTACACTAGTTAACCGAAAAGATTATCACGCGGAGTTCTACAACCGGAATGATATAAGATCCGGCGATAACCAGGGTTATCCGGCCCGCCCGCCCAACCCCTTTGGAAAACCTGACCTTGTCGGTTGCGCAGGTTCGAAGGGGGTGCTTGGGGCTGCACAAAGCGAAGAGGTTCGGTAATCGGCCAACACATCCACCTCCTGCACCCCACCCCACCGGATAACCCGGGCTAGCGCCGGAACAACATCTGCTTGCTGGAGGTCCCAGAACCATCCTCGAAACTGAAAGAGGTCGGGAAAGGCTCGAAATGACGCCTGGGGACCGCGACGTGGATTTCGTGTCACGCCGAAGCGTGGTGGGCCACAACAGGCGGAGTGATACGCTGACCAAAAGTTCCCGACCGTATTGATTTGGCCTCAACGTAACCTTGGCCTTTACGGTTTTGGGGGCGCCGACGCGGCGCAAGAAAAAATGGCAGCACATTCGCGGAGGGATGCAGGCTCAGGTCAGAAGCCAGGCGTCGCGAAACAGCCTGCGGATCCCATTCCCCGAGGACCACTCTGGCCCATGCTGACTCCCACCCTCCCTTGGCGGCAACCAGGGTGCGGCGCAGGTGCGCCAGCTTCTCCCAGGCGGGGTGGAAGTCCTGGCGATCCAGCAAAGGCTCCTCGTGCAGGAGCAGGTCGTAGCGGTTGGGATGCGCCTTCGGTGCAAGCGTCCTCCTCCATACATACCAAATCCTGATGTTGCATCCTCCTCTTTTCATCCCTTCGTCCACTAAGCGCTGTTTGACGAAAGTGATGGCCTCACCATCGAGGACCGCATCTCGCCGCAGCAGAGCTGCGACGCGGCGCGTAACAGAGGAGAACATGACGGCCACCGAGTCGCCTTGATGCACGAGCACGTACGCAGAATTCAAAACACAGCCGTCCAGTGATAAGGAGGCAGGGGAGGCAAAGCGAGAGGAGTCGCGCCAGGAAATGCCAGAGGCCCGCCTGAGGAAAAAAGTGGGAATCCCCCGTACCAAGTCCGCGCTAACGGCATGTTGGTTAACGGCGATGTTGGGAATTTAGTTGTTGTGACACCGAGTTCACGCAAAACAAACGGTAGGAAATTACGGAACACCGTTTCCTACATTTCAGATGTGCGAATTTATCGAACGAAACGACACAGCGTGTTCTGGGGAAACACGAACCACGCGTTCCTACAATTGGTTTGGCCACGAACCACGCCCTCCTACAACTGATTATCCTACTTCGCCGTTCGCTACCACACCGTTAGCGCGTCTACGGCCACATCCTACAGTCAACCCCCACAGTCAGAGTGCAGGGCAAGGATGCAGGCGCGTTGGCGTCCATTTTGAAACAACCCCAGCGGCACACGACTACCAACAACAACAAAAGCATGGCAGGCCTGCACGAGGGCCCGGGCCCAGGAGCGCTCCGATGCGTGCAGGGATGGTTCCTGCACGGTCCAGGGAGGCCGAGGAGGAGGCCGAGGAGGAGGAGGATGAGGAGGAGGATTTGGAGACTCCCAAACGCCCCATCAGTGCACCCAGCGGCGGCCCCCAAGGAGGCCCCGAGAGGCCAAATCATGGACTTCCCGATCGAGCGTTGAAGGATTGCATCGTTCCCACAATTTCGGCCTTTCCGCGCTCCAAGGCGGAGGCTGCGTGGTCACGGTGCAAGGCCCTCCTGAGTGAGAGATGCTTCTGAGTGTGAGACCTTGCCACACAAAAAAAACATGGACCAATAATGGAACGCAGACGGAGGGATGCACAGGTACCCCGGGACAGATCTCCAACCAGCACGCCGCGAGAGCATGGCTGAAAGAAGGAGGAGAGGAGAAGGGCAGAGGGGTTGTCCTCGCAGTCTACGCCCGCATGTGTAGCCTGCAGAACTCCGTCTCCGCAAGGTGCCAGAATGTCTAACATGTACAACTCTGCCCCTCTCCCTGTCACCCTCCCTGGACGCCAGCAATTTCGCGGGCGGGAACATTTCAAGATCACCCAATCTGAACCCGAGGGAGGCCTGAGGAGCGACCCTAGAAGGGACGAAGATACCTCCCAGAGAGCCCCAGATCAACTCCTCAATGACACGCGACGGCAACGAACCAGCTCCAACCAGCCACAACCGCACCCCGAACGGGATCCCCACGACTCCCCATGCGTCGCCTCAGTAAAACAATCGGCACTCGGCAGAGCCGCAGTGGCGACGAAACCGCATGCAAACGCCCACGATGAGAAACTCTTGGCCAGCGGAATGAGCGCAACGAGTACTCCGAGTTTCATAATAAGCGTCGGGGGGGGGGGGGCGTCACCCCCACCGACAGCCCCACATCTACCCCCGTTGTGAGCAGCCACCGCACGAAGAAGAATCACTGCCTCAATACGTCTGATCGGTTTGACTGTCTCTGTCATCCCTCACACTCCCGCTCCGCCTCTGACAACGAGACTGAAGCAGATGGAAATGTGTACCCTTGACATCACAAGACGACGTGATAGTGATGCATACTGGAGGGATCAAATGATGCGCAAGTGGTGGAAGCAAGCACGTTTAGATGGAATTTGGCGAACAATACCACTACTCACGCTCAATTGTGAATGTGCCTCAACACTGTCGCTTTGCACTATGCTAACCTGTACCCGCGCGCCAGACGGCATGTGGCTTCTCGATTTGTCTACATGGCTGTGGATATTGACTGCGATTGGCCCGATCCCGAAGCATCTAGAGACAGGGGGCAGCCAAAATAATGCAAGAGTTGAAGGCGTGCACGCCTGGGAATTTAGACGTGATCTTTCTTGAGGTTCGCTCGGAATCCCATGTTGAGGCGGCTCGGTGAGATAGGAATCACTTCGATCAAATCTCGATCATATTTGCAGTGAAGCACAGCCCTTGGATGACCCTCAACTCCGTAGGAGGGCAGGCCTCGGCCCGAAACCAGCGAAATGGATTTCGAGAACCTGTGTTGAGTACCATGTGGGCACGGAAACAGAGCAAGAC